>JAQFYM010005019.1:0-14097 GCA_034694785.1 Agrenia bidenticulata
AATTCTCTATAGAGAATTTCACTATACCGAATTTTCTTAAGCAATTCTGCCCAAAGAATTCTCTATAGAGAAAAAAAACCGGACATGGCCTTAGTTTTACTTATACGTTTTCATAAATGACATGTACTTTCGCAAACGAATTATATTATGGAAACATAATTTATAAACAAATTCACAGCAAACTGTAAATTGACAAGTTTTACAATGCAAATAACGACCCCCCTCATCCGCGCCAATAATTTTTGCCGAAAACAGTTATTAAAAAATATACATTTTTTTTACCCATAAAAATTGATTATTATAAGTGAATGTAGTATTATGCTCTTTGATATATAAAGGCACTGCTTAAAGTACATTTATTTGTATTTATGCCTTTCGAATACTTAAAATTTATATGTCTCCCAAAAATTCCAATTTTTTGTTAAAAAAGGATCGATTTCCTCGCAAATTGCGAGATATTTCAAATTTAGTGATTTATCCCAAAAAAAAGAGGCCTGTTTATACACTTTAAAATTTTCCAAAAAAAACAAAGAACATTTAAGATAATTGTGCAAAAAGCTCCTTTTTATATGTACAGGTATACAGAAAATGTGTTTACCTTTTTTTATCTTTAATTATAGATTTAGGAGGTTTAATATTATTTTTTAATGCATAATTATTTTTAGTTAGCTCTTATTTTCATATTTTTGTTTAAGAAAAGTTATATCTTTGGTAGTTATAACAACTAAAAGCCGGTATAAAGTTTTTACCTCTGGAAAAATTGCTGTTATAAAGCATGAAATAAATTATAGTACAGCTAGGCGTATGCAATTTTTTTTTCCAAACAAAACTAGAAAAAATGTTCAATAATAAAAAAGTATGGGTCTAAAAAAGCTAAATAAACAAGCGAAAACCTACAATGATACACACAACAAGAAAAAATTGTTTTAAATGTCATGTAGTTATGGTATATTACGATTTAACTTTGCTTATTATTACATTTTATTGCTATTAATAAAAAAATGCATGCAAAAACGTAGCTAACTTATGTGTAAAGATACCTTATAACTTTTTTAAATATGTTTTGTAAGTTATTTTTTATAAAAGAAGTTTATGTGTCTCATATATGAATAAAAATTTGTTTTTTTGGTTATAATAAACAAAAATAATGTGTCACATGCTATCGAAATATATATTGTACAATAAAGTAGCCAAACTAAACACTCTTATAAAAATTTGCAGCGGCTTTTTGGATAGTTTATGGGTTTTTAAACAGAGAAAAAACTATAACTATAAATTTATAACCATTGATAAAATATTCAGCTGCCACTATATTGACAGCAATTGGCATACTGTAATTATTTCATTTTTAAATAAATATTTTTTTTATAAAAAAGAATATAATTACTTATGTGTAATATAAAATTATATATAGTAAAAAATGGTTTTTAAAACGTTTGTAACTTAAAATGCAGATATAAAAGTATATACGACGCGTTTTTAAAACAAAATACAGATTTGTGTTTCATTATAGGCAAAGAACCTCGGAAGATATTTCCTCTTAAACATCTGCCACCGAAAAAAAATAGTTTTTACTAAAATTAACATACGAAGTTTTGTAAATTTACTTATAAAATTAGTTATTTACCTTCAATTATAGATATTCTGTGACAAAAGAAAACTTTATTTTATTTTTGTGTAAAAACTTACACTTATTTTATAAAAATTCCATAAATGAACAATTTAATTACCAGAGGAGGGTTCTCGGTCATTGTCAAAGGGGTTATAAAAAATTGACAAACATGATATTTTTTTATAAAAAAACGTTGTTTTTTTCAAAATTTTCAAATGTATAATTTTGTTGTAATGCAAAAAAAAAAATGTAAAAACACGAAAAAAAAAATAATACTAGTAGTTATTTTTAAAAAAAACACAATTTAACTACATTAAGTTTGTAATTTTTTTCTTTGAAAAGTCTTACGCGAATTTTATTCTAACCCTTTCGCTGTTTATACACATATTTAGAAATTTTGCTACCCCTTTAAAAATACAAATCTAACAATTGAAATACTTATGGGCGAGATTCACGAATTTCATATTGTTTTTTTTGTAATTAAAAATTATTTTATACTATTCAATTATAAACTACCGTGGGTTCGACCTTAGGTCATAGATATTCCAATTTTGTAAAAATATTTTTTTCGTAAACCAATATTGTCTGTAAAAAGTACCAAATGGAATTGTTCTTGTATTAGGTTTACTTTTTTTGTTGTTTTCCTTGCACTTGCTATAGCAGATATGCCAAACAAGCCTAAACACGACGAAAAAAAGTTATAAAAAGAAAAATAACAACACGTAAATTACATATTTCGTTTACTTCAATCTACTCTTTTCAAAAAAAATATATATCAAACAATCTTTCTGTATTCATTACCGTAATGTATCGAAAGTATGGTTTTCGAAAAATGGGGTATAGAAAAAATAAATAAATATGCAAGTATTAAAAGTAAGATCTTCTTTATTTTCTCTATTTACCTGGTAATAATGAAAAAATATATAATCACCAGAGGCTCCGTGAGGGGGAGGGGGGTATGGTGAACACTTTGTACAGAGCCCCATACGGAGGGGGCCCCCATTTACACAAAAAATATATATAAAGTATACCACTTATAAAATACATGTATTAATGAATAAATGCGTGTCTCAAACTAACTAAAAAAAAATGAACTGACCATTTTTATTCATAAAGTTTAGTTTGTTGCATATATGTTAATAAGTTTTAACTGTATAGAAGAAAAGTTTTTTTTATATATTTAAACTTTAACAAACACAATACAAAAAAGTAGTATTGTTGTAAAACGGCTGTGGGTATACATTCATCTTTTCCAAAAAAAAGAAACGATCTAATTCCTTCACATACATTATAAAAAATTGACATAGCAAATATATAAATTTAGTGTGTTCTTATTATGACCTCTTGTGAACAAATAATTTTTTCATACAATAAAAATGTAAATTAAAAAGATAATAAATTAAAACCAAGCGATCGTACATACAAAATTTTTACTTTTGACATGGTTCTATATAACAGCAAATATACATAGTTTATACGTATATGACATTTTTTTTGCTCGAGGACTATAGACTTTTCATGTATAGCATAACTGTTTAGAAAAACATAATACTGCTTACATTTTAACCTGAATATAGGGACTTTTAAAATAAAAAAACTGTCACTTTTTCTTACACAAAAGCATGCTGGAAATCATTTGCGGCATTATATATTTGTATATGTGTGATTTTTATCTTTCAACATTTTAGTATATAGCAATTAAAACCTTTCTAATATGTAAATAACGACCTTGTCGTATAAAGATCAATCAATAGCCAGTTTTTTGCAACAAAACATGATATTTTTTATTTTTTTATGCTTCTTTTGCACAAAGTGTTTCAAAAAAAATCAATGGTATTTGTTAGAAACTAAACTATGAAAAAAAGTATTTGACATTTAAATTGAAAAAAAATATTTGTAAGATTAAGGTGGTGTCTCTTTCGCCGAAAAAAATTATGGCCGAAACTACTTTTACTCAAATTATTGTATTGTACATGCTTGTGCACAAAGTGTTTAAACTGTTATGTACACGAACACTATATGCACATACGAATCACAACACATACATTTCACATACCAAATAGTCGATCTATTTGTAAAACGGGCGCCTGCATAAACGTTTATATGCCGAAAGAGACACGCCTTAAATTGGTTTAGAAATATCCAATTTTGTTTTTTTACACGTAAAAAAGGCCTTAAAAATAAAATTGTATAGGGCCTCAAATTTCTAACTTAGCCTCTGGATATAACACTGACAAAAACGCGATAACAAGTTTTATAACTATTTTATTTTATTTAATCTAAATTACTTTCTTTAATTCGTAATTGAATTAATATGAATTTTCAACCAAAGATACTTATTTAATATTTTTTATGCACTGATAGAGTATAAGATGATACATACTTTTCCAAAATCTAGATACCATAAAAAGATAAACTTACATATATGAATGGTTTTCTTTTTACAAAATATACAAAAATTGTTCAAAAAGAATAAAATAAAAAAACAGAAACTCGCTACTGCTTCCGTATTATATAGTGGCAATATATTATGCAGCATTTTTTGTTTTGTTTTTTTTTTCGTTTTTATATTATGATTAAGGTTCAAACAATTGGCGGAATCTAAGAAAAGGTATAAACAATTATTACCAGATGACCAATAATTCTAAAAGAAAAAATCAAGGAAAAAACCTACAAAAAAGACTATTAAATGCTTATGACCAAAAACTTTTATTGTTTTGTACATGATACGTCTAAATATTGGTACTTATAATATCTCATGTAATTTATATATCGAACGACGGCAAGCTCCAGGGTATAATACAAAAGAAAATTAATGTTTTTCACTTTAATACAAGTTACTATTGTGTTTTTTGGTTTTTATTGTATTTCTATACAGGTTCCTCTTGACATTGCATAAAGGTCAATTCTATTTATAGAGTAAAATATACGTGGACAAATAGCAACTTAAATAAGAAAATAAACTAGCAAAATTGTCTATTTAAACATTAATAACATTATTATATATCAATGGATCCCTGTTCAGATTTTTTAATAACTTATTGTCTTGCAAAAAATAGATTCTGCCAATTGTTTGAACCCTAATCATTAGTCGCATTAAGTTTTTTTGTGGTTGCCGTAATTTGAAAAAAAATTTCTAAATCAATTCCATGATTTTGCAGTGAACGGTTTTACTACGAGTGCGCGGGTTTACTACAGTGGTAGAATCGTTCCTTTGTTAGAAAAAAAGTCGAAAAAAACGACAAATTTTTTAAAGCCCAAAAAATGATGTAATTTCTATTTTAAAACATATTTTTTGTGTTTATACGTGTTTCATGTGTATTTATATAGATTAAGCTTATTTTTTTGTTTATTCTATTATGATGCCCGAGTAAAAAATATAGGCCGAAAATTATTTGAAAACAAAAACTACCTCATTAGAAATTAATAAAATAATAATAATATGTAAATATATTTTTAGACTTTAGAATGAATGTGAAGGTAAAGATTTGTACAAAACTAAATACGCAATGGTCTGATAAGTATAACTAAAACATCTTTTTTACGCAGTAGCTATTAAAATATGCGCATAACATGTTAGGATATGTGAGTGCCTAGTGTACTCTCACATTTACAAATACAATTTTGATGAATAATAATTGTGAACTATTGGGTTCTAACTTGTAAATGTTGTCAAAAAAATTGTTTTTAAGCATATAATGGGCTATAATGCTGCGTTTTGTTGCTATTTGAAACGGTGTGATTTAGTAAATGCCTTTTAATAGCCCGAAGCTTTTATTTCTATTGAAATAAAACATAAATATAAAACAAAAAACATTTCCATACCTTGATTTATAAAAAAAAGACACTAGCATTATTTTTAAGGTAATCTTTTATATGGATTATAAATATTTCCGCCTACATTTAGGGTTATACTAAATACATCATTTTTTTCCAATTTGTCTGTTTCCTTGGAAATTACCAATGAGTAACCTTTCTGAATCAGCATAAAAATTACAAGTATTTTTATTTACAGAATCATTCTAAAAGATACAAAACAAAAAGTATATGTAAGATTTTTATAAAAACAATACAACAGCTATAGGGAAAATCACAATTACCGATACACATAAAAGGGTAAATTCCGTTTGGCAAACACTATTAAAACCGAGCAGCCAATTATTCACAAACATCTTTTTTCACCTTTACAGAGAAACTTTCAAAAAGAGGAGTATTGGAATACAAAAAAAAACAGTTCAATTATGTTCAAACCCACAAAACTAAATACAATAATGTTTTATACCCCATAATTACAGAAAAAAAATAAATAAAAAATATTTACTCAATTTTTCGACAACATTGAAGAAGAATATTACTAAATTTTAATGTAACATCAAGAATAACTTACTTAAAGCAGATATATTAAATTACTAAAAAATACATTATAATGCTTAATTTACCTGTATTGATGCAACTTAATTGAGTATGAGTTTTATCTGATCATATATAAGCAATCACTTCCCATTTCTTCCTCTGAGAGTCAAAATAAAAGCAATCCTAAATGCTTTTGCGGGTTTTTTTTCTTCTGATTAACATTAAATATATATGAAAGCTTGCTAAAGCTGATTCAATTTATTTGTTATCCATTTTATTTAACATATATCCATTTACCATTATTTTATTTTGCAGTCACTTATTAAACATACAGGCTTTGTCATTTAATATAGATTTCTATATATCTAAAATAAATTTTGATTAGTGCAAAAAATATATATACTAGTAAATTCTATAAATCAATTTTTTTATAATTTTACTGTTTATTAATCGTTTATAATCTGGCCATTTCAGTATCTTAATACTACTCTAAGCATATTTCTATAGTAACTAGTACAATAAAAATGGCAAATATGCTTAAGTAAGAACTATTTACAATAGAATAATTACTTTTTACTTTTTAGATTCTGGTTAGAACCATACGCTTCCATTGAGCAAACGTACTTGTATTAAGTTTTATAAATGGTAAGAATCAGAATCCCACCAGTAAAGATCACAACATAGCTTTCATCAATACCTATATCATCTTTTATCGCCATATGCTTGTGCTGGTTATATATAAATATGTTAAGAGTAGTATTAAGATGCTGAAATGGCAAGATTTTTAGCGTTAATCAACAGTAACATTAAAACGAGTTTTTTAGGGATATTATTAGTATATGTATTTTTCTTTTATGCGTAAATCAGGTGCATATTTACTAAAAAAAGTGCATATTAAATGATAAAACTCAAATGGTTACAGATTAACAGTAAAATAAATGATAAAAAATACATTTATGCTGTAGAATATAATACAACACAATAAAGTTCACTTTTTAAGACCTTTATATCTTTTATACTAACCATTAAAATGATGCTGTAATATTTCATGGTATATTTTTCATTTTGATCCTCTTAGAGAAGAGAGGGAAGTGGTTACCTAGATGAAATCGAATAAAACACATACCCAATTGAATAATATTCATAAAAGAAAAAAACGAAACACTAGATTTCATTTTTATTTAATATATCCGAGTAAAGCAAGTTATTATTGATGTTACATTAGAATTCTTTGACATTGTTCTTTAACCAATCTAAAAAGTTAATTAACTGACATACAAATAATTTTTTTTTTTCAAATAAAGGTTAAAAACACTATTTTAATTATTTTTGTGATCCCGAAAATAAATTTAGCATTGATCTTTTTCGAAACCAATACACCTCTTTTTATAAATACAATTTAAAAATATGGCGAAATATGGTAATTAAATTCCCGCCCATAATGACCATATATTGTATGGACAGTATAGAAGTTTACCTTTTATGTGGATTGGTAATTGTGATTTTCTATATAGCTGTTGTATTGTTTTTAAAAAAAAATTACATATGCGTATTGTTTTGTGTCTTTTAGACCGATTATGTAAAATAAAAATACTTGTGATTTCCATGCGGATTCATAAAATTTGATTATTGAATATTGTGATTTAAGCTACCAATTTAGCGAAAACTGATTATTTTAGTACAACCCTAAATGTAGCCAAAAAATATAAAAAACCATCGAATAAGATTACCTTTAATGAAAAAAAAATATTCTAGTGTTTTTTTTGTATAAATCAAAGTATGGAAATGGTTTTTGTTTTATATTTGTGTTTTATTTCTATGGAAATAGTAGCTTCGGGCTATTTAAAGGCATTTACTAAATCCCGCCGTTTTAAATAGCAACAAAAACGCTGCAATAATGTCCATTATATGCTTAATAACAATTTTTTTGACAACATATACAAGTTAGAACCCAATAGTGCACCATTATTATTCATCAAAATTGTATTTGTTAATGTGAGTGTAAACTAGGCGCTCACATGATCTAACATGGTATGCAAATATTTTAATAGCTACTGCGTGTAAAGGATGTTTTTAGTTATACTAACCAGACCATTGTGTAATTTCCTTTGTAAAATCTTTACCTTTACACTCTTTTTAAAGTCTAAAAAAAAAATTAATTATTTTATTAATTTCTAATGAGGTAGTTTTTGTTTTCATCTAATTTTTGGCCTATATTTTTTACACAGGCATCATAATAGAATAAACAAAAAATGAAGCTTAATCTATATAAATACACATGAAACACGTATAAACACAAGAAATATTTTTTAAAATAAAAATTGCATCATTTTTTGTGCTTTAAAAAATTTGTCGTTTTTTTCGACATTTTTTCTAACAAAGGAACGATTCTACTACTGTAGTAAACCCGTACACCCGTAGTAAAACTGTCCACTAAAAAATCACGGCATTGATTTGGAACAAATTCTAAAATTGCGACAACTACAAAAAAAATCAATGTAAACTAATGATACATTATTTTTTCCTTTTCAGATAAAATGACGGTTTTTAAAAAATTTAGGAGTTGTTTATTTTTTTCTAAACTGATATATCGTATATAAAGCAATCATTAAACCATAATTTTTGCTTGTTTTATGCTTATAAAAGCAAAAATTCAATTTTGCATTTTATTTTTACGTATCATATGAGAAATGCAAAAAAAATCAAAAACGTTATATGTTATGCATGTTAAACATACAAAAATGTAACAGCTTTTGTATTTTTCCATAAATAATTTTTTTTACAGTCTGCTCAAGTTACTACGGGTGTCCACTCTTACTATGGGTACCTATTACTACGAAACACCGGGATCCCGGATATGCAAAATATAGAAAAAAAAAATTCGTAAAATGGTAAAGCCTTTTTTAAAAACACTTTTATTCTTTATTTATTACAAAAAAAATACAAATCTGTGTGAGAATCAGTATTCTCGTATCTCTTTTACCCTACTGTACTTGCTTTTTACAGTTTTGCTATATTTTACAATTTATTGCATTCATCAGTTTATAAGTTTTAAAAAATTTAAAGTATAAATTTCGATCAAACCGATCGTAAATCACCTAATATTTTTGTTGCAAGATCATGTGGAGCCTATATCAGTAATATATCGGGTTCGGAATAAAACTATTCTTACTTTTTTGGGGTATTCGAATTCTTTGCTCAAATATTCGTAGTGTTTTTTCAAGCATTTATTTTTAGTCATCGGGTAAAAAACATCTAAAAATTTATCCGAATTATTTGTTACCTACCTGATTTTTGTCAAATAAGTAATATATCCAAAAATTAGTATAACAACACGTATTTATAATACAGCGCTTATCCAGAACGACAAACTGTTGGCGTTCGATGTACCGAACTTCATTTTAAGACTTTTAGTCTGGATTTATAAGGTTAAAATGAAGGAAGTTACTTTATAGAAAAACAAAAGCAAAGAAAAACTGCATATGAATGTCCATTTAAAAATAAATTTTTTCGATAGGTGTTTTTTTCATCTAAATGTGCTGTGAACTAGGGTGTCTAATTTTCTTTAAAAATTTTAATCTCGGGATTTAAGATTTAAAAATAAATAATCCCGGGATTACTTACTTTTCCGGGACTATAACGGTATTAAATACCAAAACAAATATTATGGATTTCGGTGGTTTGGTCTTTAAAAATGGGTCAAAAAACAACTTCAACGATAAAAATAAGCACCGCGACTTGAACTTAGCTTCTCTGATAATTGGCGCTTAAAAATAAGCTTTTTTATTCTAAGTACTAGTAAATAGTGTCGTGCAAACATGTTATAGACATGATAATCTAGGCACTCTTGTTATACAGTTAAAAGGAAAATAAAACTCCTATTAAACATTTTTAATAGTGTTTTTATATGAATTCTGTAAAAATTGTTTTCTAAATATGTTTTTGCGTATTAAGGCATCTAATTTAGAGGTCAAAGATAAATTCTAAATAATTTGCCTTAAATTTCACAAACCGAAGTATTAAAAATAAAAATCCCGGGATTTGAGACTAAAATTAGAAATTTCAGTCCACAAATTTTAGTCTCCTACCCCGGGATGGATACCCTACTGCAGGGGTTCCCAAAAATGGCCCTTTTAAAAGTTATCCTTGGTCGGAAAAATATATATGGACCAACTTTTTTATACCCAAGTAACTTTTTCTATTTATTTAACATACAATGGACAAAAAGAAAAAGAAAAACATGCAGTATTATATTTTACATTTAAAGTGTAATTTATGAGATTTTGTACTAAATTCCTGCATATATAGATTATATTCCCGTTGCAAGTATTAGCCGATAAGCGAGGATAAACCACAAGTTAATGGTCACACGGTATATTCTGGTGGTTTCTTTTTCATATTGCAAAGTCTTACATGGTATAAAATTTACTTTTGTCGGGCTTGTTGAAAACTTCTCAGAGAAATTTTTGGTCCACAAGGGTCCATAAAAATAGAAAAATTCTCCATAGACCATTTTTGGAAACCCTTGTCCTACTGTGAACCCACTAAAATATCCTGACTATTGCATTTTTATTAGAACTTTACAAAAAGTATACGGAAAAGAACTTTTGTGTCTCTGCAAAGTCTAATTGAACCAAGATAGACCGTGTATACAACTTCAAAAAAAAAAATTAACTATAAAAGTCATTTAATTTTTTTTTTTAGTATTTATATAAGAACTTGTTTTGTATCTGAATATACTTGAATATTCGTGTATATAAACTGATAATTATTCGATATTCGTTATTCGTTATTTTTCTTAAAATTCCGAACTCTAGTAATATAGTAAATATGCATACCTATTTTGTATATAACTAATCTTTATTGTATTAAAATAATACATAATGCATATAAAATGATATACAACAAAAAATAAAACGATCTATCAATCTTTTCAATGTAGTCTTTGAACGATAAAACTTCTTTCGGTTAGGAAAAAAAATAGCTACGTAATAAAACTACACCACATTTCTTTTGATAGAGTTAACGGCTAGTTTAAAATATAGTATGATACCAATTATTTCTACAAAAAGTATGCTATATCGAGCGTGTAGTATTTTTACCATAGGGTAGAAGCTTTATCCCTAGAGGTTAGTTTAATATATAACCTAAGGTAAAAATAGAATATTATACTTATTGGGTCAGTATAAATAGTTTGCCCGCAGGTAGACCACCGATATGTATAACCCTGGTACTACCAGTGGTGAAAAAATGCCTAAGCTTTCTTATACCCTTAGATATATCATATTGTACGTTTTGTATATCCATGGTTAAAATTAACCCTTTGATCTGTTTTGTATATTAGCCGGATCCGGTTCCTATACGGATCATTTATTGTTTCGAATTTTTAGATCATTGATCCGATTATGATCCGTTTAAAAAAAAAAAGCACTACACATAAAAAAAAAAAATTTGCATGCTAACCAGCATATTTGTACTTTTTTTATTATTGCAACATCACTAGGTGCCTTAATTGTATTTTTTTACGCATTTTGGTACGTATTATTTAAAAACATATATCTTTAAACCTATTTTTTTTTCAGTTAAAGTATAAAAATAAGACAAAACATGTGTATTGTAATCTTATCTAACAGTTAAGAACAAAAAATTGTACCCTAAAAAATTAGCGTTTAAATTAAGTATTTTGAATGCAAAAAAAAACTTTGAGATTAAGGAATAACATTTTTTAAACATTAAAAAAATTAATTATATATATTTTTTTTTAATTACGTTTTTTAAATGATCCAAATGATCCGGATCATGATCTGACCATTTTTTTCAATGATCCAAAAAAAAAAGATCAATGATTTTTTGAGCCGGATCAAAAGACCTTGTCAGAATATGTGTTGTCAAATCCCGGGATCCCGGTTTTTTTTTGGTATTTATTTATCCCGGTGTTCTGTAAAATTTTCGTATTTGTAAAATTTTTGTTCTACTGTAAAATTTTTGGAAAGTTAATGAAAGCGATTGTATTAAAAATTCGAAAAAAAATTAAAAATAAGTAAATAAAAACACAATAATTTTGTTGGTACGGATATTTTTTTCATCAAACACCAATGCAAAAAACCCTAAAAACTAAAAAAAATACAAAAAAAATACGAACAGGCGGCAAAAAAAATCAAATAAAAAAGTACGCAGACTAAAAATATGTCTAAAAATTATCATTTTTTTTTAATTTTTTTTAGCAAAAAAAAATTATTTTTATTTTTTTGTTACAAAAAAAATGCAAATAAATAAAAAAGATGCTTCAATAATGACTGTGTTTTTTGTCTGTTTGAATATTCGTTTTCATATATTTAATCGCGGTAATTTTTAAAGCCAAAAATTTTACAGCAAACGAAAATTTTACTGTAAAATTTTTGTTTTGTCAAATTTATTTTGACAAATTTAACGAAAAAAAAAATAGTTAGTAAAATAGTGATTAAAGTATACTTACTGGTACAAACTTAAATCACGTAAAAAGACATCGATTAAATTAAGACCATGAGCGTCAGCAGGTATGAGAGGGGCAATTCCTTTCATATGAAAAAAAAAAAATTGCAAACAGATGTAATGTTAGAAGATTTTTTTATGTCTTCGGAGGTATTTTGATAAAAAAAAATCAAAATCAGCATTTTTATATAATATTTTAAAGATGGAAAAGTTATTCTTTTGTTTTGAAGACATTTTTATTATTTTTCTTTTTACCTGGATGAAAAAGCAGCTGATTGACATTATAAAGCCTGATGCTTTTTTACTACAAATTAATGTTGCCAAAAACGTTTTTTGTTTATTTAAGCACAAAATTAATAACAAAAATTTTTTAGAATCTGGTTTTTGCAACACATCCCGTTTACTTACAGAACAACAATATAACAAATGGCAAACTTAATGTATAAATTTTATTTAAAAACAACCACACGTAATAAAAGTATAGATTGTGTAGCAAAAAATGCGTTTAAGCAAATAATATTTATAACAATTTTTTATGTCAACACATAGTACTTCCTGATTATTTTATAAAATAACAAAATGAATGGCTTAAATTTGTGTATGTTTATGCAACTAGGCAATTTTTTTCGCTAATGAATTTTTTAAAAGAAGTTAATCAAACCATAATATGGAAAATATATTTTGATAATGATATTTAAAATGATTAAAACATTTGAAAAGGGGTTAGGGTTACAAGTTTAAAGGGCTTTGAGATTCGCGAGTCAGCATATAGACAAAAAATTGGGCGAGTGAGATCTTAGGAATCCAAGATATGATGATTTTGTAAAACTAAGAAATTTGCAGACACCTGATGGTAAAATAAGCACAAAAACTATCAAATAATAGTAAATTGTGCAATGCAACTGTTTTTGCCAAAATGTTGTAACTGGCGTAAGTGCTTACACAAAAACACATATTATCATGTAAAAATTAAAAACGGCTAGCCTTTGCATAACGTAGACGTTAATTAAACACAAAAGAAACGTTATCCTATTATTTGCACCTAGGTTGCGGTACAGTCTATAGACGATCTAACGCACAATTTTTTATTTTATAATGCTTATAAACGTTATAAAACGTATAGTTATTTTTTTTTTGATTTGCAATAAAAATTTTAACATGTATAATCTTACCAAAATAAAAGGTCAACATATTTATTTTTTTAAATGGCACGAAAACTACCTGTGGTTTTTTCTTTTTGTATTAAAAAAGCTGTCGGTTTGTAGTAAAGATTTGATGTTCTGTTTACAACAAAATCCTACACAATATTTTTAAATATGTTAGCAGCCATTACAACTGTACAAATATTGCAAAATACACATTAAAAAACTTAGCATATCTAAAAAAAAGTATATGCACACTAAAAAACTAGCGAGCTTATTACTACTTTAAATGCTTGTATGTTTTGCTTCAGTGGCGTACCCATAGGGGGGGGGGTCAACATAGGAAAATATGTTAAGACGACTAAAAATATAATTTAAATCTTTTTGAAAAAATTCTAAGAAAATTGAAAAAACACAAATTTCTTACAAATATATTTTTTGGATATTTTGACGCCCCAAAAAAGGACCCCCCCTCTTAAATTCAGGCGGAACTTTTTTTTCAGGGGACAGGGGAGCTCG
>JAQFYM010005020.1:0-14096 GCA_034694785.1 Agrenia bidenticulata
TTTGCTGAAATTTCATGAAATTTCCTTATTTTTCAGCGTTCAATTTTCACTATGAAATTTCACCTACCAACCCTGGTGTTGGCTGAGATTCCAGAGCAAGTGACTGGATTTATGAAAAGTCGAGGTATCATTCCCAGTAGACCTCCCCAGAGTAATTTCAACAACAACGACGGTGCCAATGGAAACGGTCGTTGACGGTGAAGTAGTACTAGATTTATTGTTAGATTATTTCCATTTCCACCCAGTACTCAGACGGCCATACAAAATGAGTAATTTCTATGCAATTCTATTTAGCCTTCTTGTTCTAATGGCATAATAGGTAGTAGCTATTAAGCTAATAGTGTTTTCTTCTAGATACATAGAGGAGCCGGAGGAGCCCATGTAGTTATAAGTGCGTGGAGCAGTCACCATCAAATGTATAAGTTTAATACATGTTTTGAACTGGAAGTCGAAGGATATACCTCTCGAATCTAGGGATGTAGTCTTTTGTCTTTAATAATTAATTTTCTGTGATGGAAAGTAATTGTATATACAAAAGTATCACGTTGTAAGGTAATAGTAATATTAGCTACTTAATTGAATTGCCAAGCAGAATTTAGAATTATTTATATTGAAACATTCTATTTGTTATTTTTGTTGATGCACGAAACATGAGAATCTCTTTTTTAATGTTAATGGAAAAAATTACATAACTCTTCCAAGATTTATAAAAAGTAACGGACCGAAACCCGTCTTTCGTTATTATATATACACTCTACTTGACTCTACTATAAATTTTTATTATGAATACAAGCAAGCATTTAAGAGAAATGCCCATCGCAATCAACTCTTTAAATATGGTGTCCTAACTATGAAACTTTTAAACTTGTATGCCCTCCAAACATTTACACCAAAGTAGTTATATGTAAGCTTTTAATGAAGTTTGATTAATTATAATAGTTACTTCAAAGCTTAAAATGCTAAACTGTAACGAGCAGGAACAATGACAATCATTTTAGTTCCAAACTACATAGGTTCAATCAATACGTATGAATTTAGGTTTGAAAATAAAATAATATTTCTCGAAAATTCTCGGACTTGAATTGACTCAGTAAAATGGAACCGAAAGTAAAAGTCCTTTAATATCCACCTCTAAAGGAAATACCCACGATAGACACAATTAGTTCAAGATAAAATGTCAAAATAAATCAAACACACTTGATTTCCCTACATTTCATAGTTTTTGTTGATCCTAAAACTTTTCTGGAGATTTAGCACACATTTCTACATCTACGAACATGAGTTATCAGGACCGACCAATCTGCAATCTGATAAACTGACTTTTGATAGAAAGTTCTTATAAATCTAAATGAATGGATGCAAGCAAAAAGTTTTTGTACTGAACCCTTCAAACTCTGTTATACAAATAACAAATTGTAGTCTGTAATTCATGGTTTTCTGCTTCTTTTAAGTACCGCCGTTCGTTCGTGCTTGATGCAAAACATAATTAATGCATACAAATGTTGTGAAACTTTTTTTGTACAAAAAACTTCATTTATGGAACGGTAGGGTCTTGGAATCGAAACAGACGTGATAGAACGCCCCAGTCCCTTTCAGTTCAGAATGATATGAGATAGGTTTGGATGGAACAGCGGCTCGATTCCAAGCCGTAGTGGTAGTTGTAGAGACCGTCTTTAAGGGACCTTTCATAGTGTTGCGCTTTTCTTCATAACGCTGCTTATCGCTCAGTAAATATTCCTGAATTTCTTCCTTCAGTTTCATTTGATTTTTGATTTTGCATTCGAGTTTCTTTCCAATCCATTCCTTCGTAAGTCCAAGTTAATAGCCAGGCATCGTCACTACCAGTGCTGCTTGGATCAGTTCCTACTGACTTCAGAGACTTCCCATCCATTTCTGCTACCTCTTCATTCAAAATTAGATTAGAATCTCGGTCCCGAGGACCCGTTCCAGATGTGGCAGCCTTGAGAAAATCCCAGTCCACACTTTTGTTAACCCATGAAACTTTTCCTTGATTAATGGGATCCATGAGTGCATCATATGTCATTTCATTCAAAGTCCCTTCCTTATTGTTAACCCGGTCACTTTTTCGTTTCATAATAAGTTTGATCTCTTTTTCATTGTCTTCCAATCCAAAATACTCCATGTCATCTTTCATGACCGTGCTGGCATTGTAAATGTCATAAAATCCCTCGGTCCGCCTTTGCTTCTGAATTTTGGCCAGTGTATGAGGCTTAAGGTTAAAGTTTTCGATGGTATCCCACTCGCCAAACTGTCCGTCCTCGGATAACTTCCAAATGTAATCTTTGAATTGATCTTGAGATTCATTGGACCAATCCATTCCAGTTAGATCAGTAACCTCAAGATCTCGGAAACCAGCCCTCCCAGAAACATCGTCGGTGCCCATTTGGGTCGTCTCAGTTATTACCCCCCGGTAAGATTTTTTTTCACTCATGGGATATTTCCATAGTATGCTGGGTATCCCGTCGGGTTTATATTGAACCGATTTACTCATCATGGTACTTAAAATTTCATGATTTGATGGAATAGACAGTTTCAATCCTTTGGAAATGTCTTTTTGTCTTTGACCATTTTCTTCTTCCGTGAGAGGTGACGTCAGCTTATTTTCCGCTACATTGAAATCTAATAAGCGAGGTAGACTGTATTTTCCCCGAGCCAAAGGTTCAGGGTATGGGTCAACTTTTTTCCCAGTCCGTATTGGAGGGTACGCTTTTTCATAGTCTAAGATGTCAAGCTGAATTGTAGGGTCCAGGTTTAAGCTCATTTGGAACTCTTTCGGAAGCTCATCGTATTGAAACATTCGATTGCTGAAGTAAATCTATAGAATAATGATATTATCATTGATTCCAACAAAAATTCATATTCTGCAAGACAAGGGAATCGAGACTGAGAAGCTTACTCGGCGCATTCGAACATTTGCGTTGATCTTGACAAGTCTGACACTTCTGTACTTAATATTCCATGCGTCTTTCATCAAACGATTTAAGTCTAGGCAGGCCTTACATGGAACAAAAATGCGGAGTGGGTTCATTCTACAATGGTTCCTGATTCATGCAAAACTTCAAAGCTACAATAATGCACCCTGCAACTCTACTACGAATTGCTTACATAATTCCACGAAGGCCTGAGTCTCATAGGAATTTCCATCTTCGTTTCCGAAATGCATGTTCTAGATATATAGTTTTTGGCTTGAACTAGCTTTGAAACTCCTCTATCATCAGAAACCTATATAATGTCGAGCGTGATTTAGTTCAAAGTAATTTGTACTGATTCACTCAGTAGAATTGTGAATATTTTACGGTTGTGAATTACAATAATTTCAATCGATGAGTATCCTCCAATGTCTGTCATAATGAAGTTCAAATAAGGGAATTCTTCCGACAGTCGGGCGTCAGCATCAGGTGGACAAAGCATAAACACTGAACCATCGTGGTTTCCGGTTAGTTCAAAAGCACGGAGCTTAATGTCCGGATCTATCATCTCTCGAAATCTAGCTTGGGAATGCATGTTCTTCAATGGACGGGGATACTGGGTTTTCTGCCCAAGCTAATCAAACATACATTGCGAAAATCGATGTAAAGTCAAAATTTATAACTTGAAATATTTAGAATGATATCATGTTTGAAAATACCTTAAGATGCCAGTTAAAGTAACTTTGAGGGTCATCTACATTAAAAATAGTAGCGAGATCGGAACCATGATCTGTTTCCCGGTACAACCAGTCCTGGCTATCGTTATCGTATGTGCTTGAACAGTCTTCAGATGGTCCACAGCCGGCCATACTTTCTCAACCTAGTGACTGGAGAAGAAGACTTGATTATATAGAACTTGAGTTTGCCTAACTAGAAAATTATTATTTAGTCGGTTCCGACCAAGGTAACTTTACTTTCTATTTTCATCGTTTCTCCTACCACAAGGCAAGAACGTAAAATAATACAATTTAATGCATTCATGTTTCCAATATTTCTATGGCAACCTTTTGCAAGGGTTCACCATATCTTCGACCGATTTTCTGTACTTCAACACAATATCGGAATTTTTAAACATGTGTGACAGATGACAGAGTTTAACAAGGAATGTTATTACTTATTATAGTTTATTTGTATTGAATTACTTACATTCAAAAAGAGAACAATACTATCATTTCTAGTATTAAAACTTTTCAATCACGATACAAACTTTGGAATTCCAATAATACCAAATACAAATTGAAATACATAATGCATCGCACACAAATACGCTGATATAAAGTTCAATATTCATGATTCCATTAAATTCATAGGTGTAACTCTACGCTCTAATTGTGGGCATTTCTAATAAATTACACGAGACTTTTTTAAAACCTCACCAACACATATTTTGTCGAAATTGATTAACACACATGATATAGAAAAAAGAAACTGACTAGAAACAGAGGGTTTAAGTTATACAAATAGCTGATAGCATAAAAAACCTAATACAGTGCCCGTAAAGAACTCATTATCTTGTTTTTACCTTTTTTCCATATTTCCAAACCGACCCTTTAAAAAATATTCTTCATCATGACTATATTTTTTAGACCGTATCCCTTAGCTGTACTAAGTGTTTCATCAAAATTAATAAACATTGTGGACACGAAACCACCCTTATCATTGAAATAGGTCACAAAACAAGTCAACTTAAAAATTAATTTGAAATAGCATCGGATGGGTATGAATTAAATTCTAAAAACACAAAATTGACGCACACCATATAACTGCGATCCATAATAAGGAATTTTAAACAAACTATCGTACATTAATAATTGTAATATTAGGTAAGTACATTAAAAATAAAGTTTACACAGATAAACAGTCAGAGTAATAATATTATATGATATTCAACACTTATATACGAACACACAGTCTTAATCTTTTGCTTTGCTTACATCAGTTATTCACACTCGCAGAATCTCTAAGCATTTGTTGTAGCAAATCGCAATCCAATCTGGCTGGGTTGCACCCCACTGGATTTGATTGATTTCTCCTTCAGCAGCAGTATATGCCAAAATCGGATCTTCAATCGCTCGAGGCATGCCTAAAAAATCCAATGAAATTACTGAATTACAGAAACGTTACGTTTTAATGCCTCTGAACAATTTCAGAAATTAAAAGTTACCAGCGATATCCCAAATCAAAGCTTGATGGTCATCTCCTGCAGTACATATATGGCAAGCTGAATGGGGTGCCCAAGCAAGTCCATTGACACAAGCTCTGTGGTTGTTGAGTCGAGCGACTGGAGTGCAGGGAACCCGTACATCAAGAATTACTACCTCACATGCGTCCATAGCAATTGTTGCCAAGAAATTAGGATCTTGCTTATTCCAAGCTAGTCTCAGAAGAGGGGTGTGAGCTTGATCTTCGTAAATAATAGTCGAGTGCTCTAAGTGTCTTAAGTCAAACATTCTAACTGATCCATCTGCTCCAACTGATGCAAACATGTCCCGTCCTCCTCCTGCCCGACTAAATGCAATATCGTACACTTCCTACAAAAGTTATATAGAATTAAAAACACATTTTGAGCACAAGTTTGGTATGGTAAATTGGTAAATTCAAATATTCAAATACCTTGTCATGAGCTATCAGCTGCGTTTTGACATGCCCATTAACAGCAGTACGGCCAACGGCCTGCCTCGTTTCTAATCCCCATATAGTACAAGTAGTATCGATGCTTGAAGTGCCAATGAGATTCGGATCAACCTCATTCCAATCGAAGGATGTAAGTGGAGCACAGAAATCTGAGTTTTTATTATTATTTAGCAGACACTCCAACTTAATTTCACTATCTCCTGCTCTCCATACCCTCAAATAGTCCCCAGAGGTAGCTAATAAGTCCGGATAAATCCCTTTACTATCTGGGATCCATATAATTTTTGTGGCAGGGTAAGGATGGTCCAAAGTTGCTTTTGGGACAAATTCTGAACTGTCTTCATCAAGAGATATTATCTGTACTTTATTATTGTATTCTTCAACAAATGATCCCAAAGCGAGTCGAAATCTTTTATCCGGTCGTACAGACCAATTCATCGCATACAATGGCCATGGAGCGTCATATTTATATATCTCCTTTCGTTTTGAGGATTGGGACGACATTTTTACTAATTACCTAATACCCTGACTTAACACTGTTCACTGTTTCCTTTAAAGTTATTACGGCAAAAAATACGATCAATTTCCCAAACACAGCTAGACCTAGACAACATTTACCAACTTCCCTCAGCACTCAGTTACAATCTACTCCTCCATAAGTTGACACTTGACACTGATATCTCTGTAAAATAAATAAACATTTTCTTCTGTTAGTTCAATATATCATGGATAGCAATATATCATATTAAATGACCCAACATGTATCGACGTAACACTCAAGTTTGTATGTGATTTAAATAGTGAATAGATTCTATTCTGATGTCTGGTAATTCTGCTCTAAGCATGTTCTACAAAAATATAATAAATTACAACACATTAAATCAAGCCAAAAATAAGTCAAACATTCATCAATTGAAATTTGAATGAAAAAATAAGAAACAAAAACAAAATATTACCACCAGAATACAATCCAATATCAACAATCAACAATACACAATACAAAAGTGTGAAGTGACAAGAAACTCAAAACTGCTTTAAACAACACCAACACCTCTTCCATCCCCTATTACCTGTGCAAGGTATATTACGAGCTAACCCAAACGAAATTCAGACACTAGGTATCAAAGAATCCAAATTCTGAACTTGTCTATTTTTGATTAATTAGCCTCTGGAGAGAAATAGTCTGACACAATTAAGTGAATTGATGATAAGCTGGGAGTTTAAAGAAGCAGCGGGGAAAGCGGATTGGAGGAGGAAGAGACGCTAAATTCTGCACCGGTGCCATTCAAATAGGCTAAATAGCTCAGCTCTCACTGTGCATTGTTTAGTGCCCTTACACACATCTTGCTACATATTTATATTTCCTCCTTATAAAAACTCATCGACACTCTCAGAATTGAAACTTTGCGATACTGCTGTTGTAGACAAATAGCTGGGCAAGGCACTAGCCTTGCTTTCAAAACAAGTTACAGGGATGGAGGAGGGTGATTCCTCTATTTCTGAAGACGGAGGAGGTGTAACCTTTGAGGTTGAGGATGGAGCCCATCAGTTGGTAGTAAACGAGGAGACGGGGGAGATGGAAGTCATCGACCTTGGTGACCCGTTGATAAGTCAAGAGATTGAGGTGGTCACTGTGGAAGCCACAGGTAGCAGTGGGATCTACTCAACGGGAAGAAAACTCTCCACCTCTGCTGGCTCAACAATTACCGTCAGTCAGAATCCACAGAATCCTGTCCACCGAGTCAAAAGTGCTCCCGCTCTCCTCAGGAACTCAAGACGAGTTCAGCCCGCGGACCAACTCTTAGGTCAGCCTTTATTTAGTTTGTATACAAGTTTAAGACTGGGACTGTAGTTTTAGATTTGCTTTTGGAAACTCTGTAAGTTTTGAAAGGGTAATCAGGGCGCCCAAGGACTAAGGTGCTTGGTTTAGTTGCTCTAGAATGGATTTTATGAAACAATAAATGACACTGAAATATTATTATTGATAGTAATTTAATTTTTGAGTATTCAGACTATTCAGAGATGTAATTTTTTCCCATGTATTTTCAGGAGGAGTTGTGCTAAATTCAGAGTCGAAGCTCGTAGGTAGACACTTGAATCAAGGAGCAAGCCATTTACCCCCTGTCTCAGCAAACTATCTCACTAAATCTGGAAGACAAATACCATCGACGAGTCAGCAGTTTTCGACATCTACGATTAGCAGCAGCAGTGGATTTAACCATAATCAGGGGGTAAACGAGGGACTCCAACATGCAATTGTGTTGGATGAAAATGGACAAGAGACCCATGAGTATGTTATTCTGGCACCCAATGATTCGGGGGAGTATAGTATTGTTGACAGAGGGACTAGGGACGTCACTGAACAGCAGGAATATTTTCATACTCCTGTGGATGAAAAGATTGATACGTCGGTGAGCTTTCAGCACCAAGGACAGACGATTATCATCTGTCAGGATCCTGATTCAAACCAGGTATATAAGTTGTTGAAATTAATAAATGTATTTGTGTATTACTGTAAATTATATATATAACTATACTTTGACTATGTCTCGAATCTTTAGTCTCTTTATTTTACTGATTGATTTGGGAAATTAAAACATTCAATAATTTTACACAGATAAATCATCTGATTGAAGATGTGGACGGTAATTTGGTAATAGATGGAAGTATGACGTATGAAATGGAAGATACAACACTATTTTCACTGGATGGGGCCGATGTTAGTGTGTTTGATGGCAGTGGTGGAATCACAATATCTCCTTTGCGGGTTTCAAAGCCAAAAAAGAAGGCGAAGAAACCTCTCCAAGTTATGATTGGATCTGATGGCACACCATTGAAGAAAAAAGGCCAAACTGAATTAAAATGCATGGAAAAGGCGTGTATAATGACTTGCTTCAATGTTTCAGAGTTACGAAAACATTTACACGTCAGTCATTTGATGCAATTTGATGAAGAAACGCTAACTTTTTTGACTGAAGATGGTAAGTTCGTTTATAAACCATCTTAATTGAGTAAAATATCCAGCAAAGCATTTTTGTCAATTTTATTCTAGAATTCAAGAAATGGCGAGAAAATTATGAACGAGAAAGAATGGTTAGTTTCATATACCGAGGTGGAACGAAAAAAATAGCTAAAGATCAAGCTGTCACTTATATGATATGCCATCGATCTGGACATTATAAACCAACTATGTCAGATAATACTCAACGAAAAAGGAAAATGAAGCCACAAGGAAGTTGTAAAATGGGTGGGTATTGTACTGCCGGCATAAAGTTGCTGAAAAATTTAGACTCTGGGAATATAAAAATGGATATATGCCATACACATTACGGCCATCCCTTAGACAGCGATGCGATTCCACATTTGAGAGTGAATCCTACTCTGAGAAAAATCATACTTGGAAAATTTCAAGAAGGTTAAACCACCGTCAATCAGTCAATCAATTGTTGATATTTTGTGAATGAGCTTATTTAATTTATATTCATAATTTATCTATTCAGGTTTATCATTCACGGAGGTTTTAGCGTACATACACCACAACCCGGACCGTCTGGAAGGTCTGCGCTTGGTTGACCGAAGAGCTGTTCGCAATATATTTGATACGTGGAAAAATCCAACTCGACGTTCGAAAAAAGCACAAAAAGATTTTGAAGAATTTTCTCTGCTAGTAGACCCGATAATGGTCACATCGAATGAATTGGATGAGGACCCTCTGATAAATAGTGAGAGTGTGAGAAAGGATGGAGAAGAGGAGATACCTTCTACTCTAAATAAAATTTCCAATATTCAAACTCCAGAATCATCCGTGGAAAATCTAATTTCGCAAGACCTACCATTGCTTCAGATAGCTACTGAAACGAATGAAAAATACGATGAGGAAACGAACGAAGACCTGGGTCCTCCAAAACTGGTCCGTGTGAACCAACTTAGCAAGAAAAAATATTTAAAGCAAGCTAAACCTCAATTGGAAAACGATGACACGAATGAAGGCGAGGACAGTGATGCTTCAGCTTGTAGTGAGGCCGAAGTTCCTCTATTAATCGTAAAGAATGAACCTGGAGTACCAATTTCAGTTAACAGAGGTGACAAAATAAAGCACTTTATTTTAATATTTAATATTTTAAAAGTAATAGCTAAAAAGCAAATTTGACATTCATTTTTGTTATATTACACAGGAAATTACAGGCTCCGACCAAATAGGAAAGTAGAAGTTTACCGATCAGCAAGTTCCTCAAAGTTGAAGAAATCTCAGATTTCAGCCTCTGATTGTGAGCAGGAAGCGGAAACAAAGTCTAAATCCGTTAAATCCAAGTCTACTGACTCTGAAAACCCCAAGCTCATTGATATCAAGAAAATTAAGAAAGAAAAGGATGCAGAAGAACTCGAGTTGGAGCTTCCACTAATTAGTGAAACTCTAGAGAAGTCCATTGAAAAACTACATAATCATGGCGAATCTGGTCCTACTGTGCTGCTGTATAAACCGGTTGGAAAACTTAGTGCTAAGTATGGGGACGCGAAGCGAGATCTCCGGAAAGATGATTTTTGTGTAGTACTTCAAAGTCCTGTACAGAGACAACTTATGCAAATGTTTCCTAACATAATTGGATTTGAGATTTTGGATGGACCGAAATCATCACAAAGTCAACTGAAACTGGCATTTCTCATAGTCCTTGACGAATATCGAGAAGCTATTCCAGTGGCTTGGTTGGTAGCAAATTCAGTCGAGCCTAGAATTGTTGGGAATTTTTTTAAAGCTATTCGAACGGAGTGTGGAGAGCTTCAATCGAAATACTTCATGACGCCTCGAAATTCAGAAGCCTACCGCTTATGGTGCTCCACATTTACTGAGAAGCCAAAATGCATCCAGAATGATGTGGAAGTGCGCAGAGATCTGAAAAACTTAGTTTGGCAGCAATTTGGTACTGACAAAGGCCGAAGAGAAGTGTGGTACTTAATGGAATCTTTTATAAATGAGCGTAACAAGGAGGCATTTATTAAGCTTCTAGATCAACTTGATCCGTTACTAGAAAAACTATCGCATGCTGGGATATTCCGTAAGAAATTTGATAAGGACTGGATTGGAAAAGCAGAAGAATGGGCACTTTGTAACCGTATTCGGGCACCGGTGAATGTAATTGGCGTATCCCACTCTTTTGGGAAACTAAAAAAGTTTGTAAGCTTCAAAGGTACAAAAAATCTGAATGAAAGCTTTGATCATATTTTAAAGATAGGATACGACAAATGCTTTCTCCGTTCCAAGCGAATGTTTAAAGGGGATCAAAAGTACAGTCAATTCATAGACGAAATCAATACTCGACATAAGAGATCCAGAAAACTTCCAAATCGTTCTATACTGTCCGCTGATGAAGAAACATCGGTTATCAGTGTATCAGAAGATAAAACTTGTGAAGTATTTTCAGTTGGCAGTCCTTGCGATTGTAGACTTGTGTGCAAATATTGTAACATATGTGTTCATGTGTATTTGTGTACCTGCAGTGAATACGTTGCTTCCCAAATGATGTGCGAGCACATTCATTTAGCCCATTGTCAACGGATGTCAATTACTGAAGATGAGCCTGAATTAATTACAGGGGATTTAAACATGAACTCGGATGAAGGAGGCGGAGTTTTCGGAGAGATTGAAACAAATGGAACAGAAGAAAACCCAGGGGCTATTATAAATATCGGGGCTGTGTTGAAAGCTGCGGGTTTATTTCATAGGTCAGATGGTCTGCAGCCAGATCAAATTGTATCCATCACAGACGCTGACACCCAAAGAATTCTCTATGAGAATGTTCCTACAGTCGATTTAGAACCTGGCGATTTGCAAGATTCCCAAACCAAACCTGAATCGACAGTCGAAATTGATAAATCTTCAACGGAAGCTCCCAATGAGTTAGCTGATTTAACGGAAACAGAAATAGCTGTACAGAGCTTAAATACTAGTTCAACTGTTGTGGATCTGGGGATGAGGTCAGAAGAAATTTCTACCACAGTAGTTGCAATTTCGGACATCCCCTCTACGGGAGGTTTAAGTGCAGAGATCTGTCTTGAAACGGTCGATAATATAGAAGTACCTTCAGAAAGTGTTGAAATCCTCGCAACGGATGTGGATGGTATAAATTCGCCGTTGATAGAGAACGACCCTATCATCGAACAAAATGTCTCCGACACCTTAATACAAACTGTTCGAGTTCGGCCTGACCCTGAAACGGCTACAGTTGAAAACTTGATTGCTGAACCTGAGCAGATTCCTGCAGCGAAGAAATTGTCCCTCGAAACCTCACCAACAGATGAATTAAGTGCGAGTGAATCGAAACAAGAAAAAACCTCTACTAAGGCTGTTAAAGAAATTTGCTCAAAACCGGAACCCAAAAGCGTTCGTCGATCTAACAGAGTACCCAAACCAGATCGTGTGAAGGTGATAAAAAGGACTAAAAATCACAAGACTGTAGAAGTGGAACCAGAACCACCCAAAAAGCGTATGCGATCCGATATCGAAAGTACGGGTAGGCGAACTTCATTGCGTCGAAAAAAGTGAGAAAAAACTGCATTCTAGTTTTACTTCCTATCCTACTTTTATACGGTTCTTGATCTTGTAAATTTAGTTTTACCCTAAACTAGTTTAAGTTAAATGTGTTTCAATATGTATAAAATAATCTATGTGTTTATGACAGATTTTTTTATTAGCATTTGAGTAGATAGTACAAGTATTATTAGTAGATTAATAAGCACAATAAATTTAGTTCTTCGTCAAACTGTTATATTATTACATGCACTAAAATGCCTTATAAATCGTCATATTTCGTTCCCTTTCGATCGTGTTAGATTACAAGTTCCCTTATACCCATACATTGAGGACTTACCTGCAAAGTTAAACGATTGGAAGTATTGGAACTGAACTGAACTGGCTTGCGTTGTTATGTTCTTGAGCATGTAGATAAGTCGCGTTGTTATACATTACTATAGATTTATAATAATTATAAAATGTAACTATTTGAGTTTTACAATAAATGACATTCTAGCTTTAATAAGAACCCACCTCCTATTGTAGCTTATTTATTTCATCTAACATTCGGGCATTATTACACTTCTCGTCTGTGACATCCTACTTCCTACACTGAACTGCATCGGCTGCATCCTTCTTTCAGAGGGTGTGGAATGAAGTTGACACTCTCAGATTCAGATGAGACTTTTCAGATAAGTCTAATTTTTTGCCGCATGGATAACTAGAATAAATTGTTTAAAAAAATATTCCCTCACAACTTTTCTAATAGAGTAAATTGAGAGTTTGAAAATTTCAAAAAATCCGATATTTCGGAAGCAAAAATAATTGGCCTATGTAAGAGTACAGGGAGCAAAAATAATTAGCAGAGCGTGGTTTCGATCCACGGACCTCTGGGTTATGGGCCCAGCACGCTTCCACTGCGCCACTCTGCTCTTAGTAATCGAGTGTGAGTACAGACTGGTATATTAATAAAATGGCTGATGAAATAACTTTTGGGTTCATTTTTATTCTGCCTTCGATCTTATGTACCTCTGTTTCCCCCCTAATTCGAGCTGGCCTTCCGTTCCCGTATCGACCCTACCTATAAAATATCGTTTTGATAATCCAAATTTTGTGTTATTTCAATGAAATCCATTAGAAGAAGATTGTATTGGTCTATTGGATGTGTACTTATCGTTCTCTTTCAGTTTGGTTTCGGATGCATAAAATATTGATAGAAGGTATTTAAGTTTTGTTTAAATACTCTTTATAGAGTGGAATTGGATGGAATGATATGATGTGAGGATGAATTAGAGGATAAATAAAGAGGGAATTAAAGGTTCAATTTTATGAAGTGTTCATGAGCCTTAAGAACTAAGAAAGAGTCTTATCTGGAATTTATTTTGCTGACCAGGTAGAGATGCTTGATTCAAACTCTGACTAGAAAGATTGACCTGAAGAGAGGGTTGGTTAATGTACGTATAGGTCAGTTACTAAAAATATCATAATGCTTTCAAATTCATTTTTGAATCCGTAATTTTACTGATTGTCACAATTATTTTTTTACATACATTTGGTGAGAGTTTTGTATAGCTCAGATTTTTTCGTCCAAGCACACTTTGTGATGATTTCGGAAAACCGGCTGGAACCAGAAGATTTTGCATTTAATTGAAAAATTTCAATTCAATTAGTAAACTGACAAATCTTTGTTTAATTGGAATTTTTTTTCAATCATTAAAACAAGGATTAGTTTAATTTTTCAGATACTGGGTGTAAAATTAGTTTTTGTATTACACGAAATACGGAATAGAAAACGTAACACTATTATTGTGTCATAATTTAAATACTGATGAGATAACTTTAAGACATTCCTTTTAATATTCCAAAAACATTTTGATTGGATTTTTCATTTTTAGCCCGACTCCAAGGGCTTATAGGATCATGTCAATGTCCGTCTGTCCGTCTGTGAGCACGATAACTCTCTT
>JAQFYM010005021.1:0-14095 GCA_034694785.1 Agrenia bidenticulata
TTTGCTGAAATTTCATGAAATTTCCTTATTTTTCAGCGTTCAATTTTCACTATGAAATTTCACCTACCAACCCTGCCCTCACCAAACTCTGGAGACAATGAAAAGTAGAAGGAGGACGTGGAGTGGCAGTGGTGGCACGTGAGAGAGTCTCTCAGTCAGTCATACTATTATCGATTTTAATATTGCCTCATCTATAGCTTCTCTATAGACCCTTGGAAATATAAAACTAACTACAAAGCCTTAAATAGAAACTACAGACTCGGTCTCTTTTCTCAAAGCTGGCAAAACTGATGGGATAAACAGGAAAAGGGGAACTCGGCAATCAACGGATGTAGCGACTTCTTCAAGCTTTCCAAGCAAGTTTTCGATTTTAGGGTGACCTATGACCTCATTTGTAATCCTCTTAGTCTTAGTCTAATGTTAGGAATGATCTGTGTAATGGGAGGGGGTACATAGATCTAAATTTCACAGAGGGATACAGTGGGATCTATTTTTATATTCTGAAAATTATGTTTCTCAAACCTTGTAAAAACGGTTAATTTTGGTTAGTTATGTTCCCATGTTTTTTATGATGAGCTTTAGGATTTGATGATTTTTTTATGATTTGTATAGAAAAGGTGGAGGGATTCTTTTTATTAAGGGTGGTAAACTTTTCTTTATCCCTATTGGATTTCGAGATAGTGATATTTAGTACAAGTCCTGTCTGGTTATCTCTCGAAAAATTAATGCATCGTGATACCTCATGAAAATTTGAATCGAAAAAAAGAAGCTTACTCGCTAACTTTTCCATCCTAATCTAGTCTTTCACTCAGCAGATTATTATACAAAAATCTAACAATGGAAACGTTCTTTTTCTTATCGACTACGAAAAAACACTAGAGCGGAAATTCAAATCAGAATCTAGAATTGAGTAAAACCCTGTTTGTGTGTGTCCAGCACCGAACCTGGCACTGACTTTGACACACTCAATGCTAAAGTTTCCCACTGCCCCAAATGAACTGGGCTTAATTAAAACTATTAAATATATGTACGTGGATTTCTAGTCATTTGAAAAATCCCCACCCCTTTTTAAACCAATGGAAGTCAAACTTTTAAAACGATCCCTGCAAAGGTATTTTACAGTTTTCAAAGGTCATTTACAACTTTTCAAAAATTAAAAACCCCCTAAAATAATTAAATTACTTTTGAATTGTCGGCATTTAACATCAAATCTGCTTCTATTCTAAATGTCCAAATAAATAGCGTCTTCTGTACATTTTCCCTGTCCTTGGAAAGGCGGCCAGGAATTATGAAAAGGTAAATTCTTGCTCGAGGCTCTTGGGAGTTTGAGCCGTTGATTCCATCCGGATTCCATCTTCACTTATAAAGATACTTAAAGCCAAGCGTTTTATGTCACGATGTCGATCCCATCAATTTAAACCCTAACCATAAAGCTGAGAAAAGAATGGACCAATCCAGTTTATTTTGTTGTCGAGGGATTGTGGAGTAATAAGGCTGAGGTTGCTGACTCGTGTTACAATTTAGATTAAAAAGCTGTGAATAAAGCCCTTATGCCCTTCCACGATGTGGAGGCTGCGGTTGAGGAGCAGTTCCACATCAACACACCCCACCCTATTATAGTAGCCTCTACCATAAAAGATTTAATAATCTCAATTTGGGAATTTCAATCGTGAGACTCGCACAAGGCCCTTTTACACACTAGCAAACCAGAAACCCCGCCCACTATACCACCACCAAAAAATTACCGAAACCGAAGGATTTGAAAAACTTCGCAGCCACGGGCTTATCCACATTCCAATCATTTACCCGGATTCCACACTTTTTACACTTGCAGATTATGCGGGGCCCGGGTGATTTCGGATTTTAAAGTACATACGGGCCAGGCCAAAAGACTATGCATACAGCTTATGAATTACATTACAGTTCCTAGGAGGCATAGGCCTGATGATCATGAACTTTGTACGGGCTTCGTGTACAATGGCTCCAGGTCAACTCTGAATGCACGGACCGACCGGCTTGGTATGCGGGTCGGGAAGATAGGGAAAGAAAAGAAGGAAGCTGGCTGGAATTCCTGGAATCCGTGTATCGGATATTTCGGGTTGCGAAAGGTTGGGAGCTGGATTTAGTAGGAATTTGCAACCTTTCGGAGGATTTAAAAGATGGAAAAATACCCGTGGGGACTCACACACTGGTATTAGATCATCTCAAAAGAAGATTATACACTCTGTCTAGCACCTCGTCATTAAATAATCACATTTGGTTAAAGTCATTTCCTAATGGTAACAACGCATTCCATTGGCAACAACAACATAACATGTTTTTTTCTAGGTAATGATTTGGTAATGTAATAGAACCCGGGCTTTCTGCCTAAACCACCGTTCTACTATTGGAAATGGATGTGAGCTAATGAGGTTCCGGGATTTAATACCCGACATTTTGTCAAAATGTACCTTTCGGTGAATTTCGCTTTAAATTCTGTATGCATTTGCTGGAAAGGTGGTCTTAAATCCCTCAGATGTTTCATCAATAGACTTCCACTACACAAACAAAGCCTCCAGCCTGGGAAATTCCTCATCTGCGTAACTTTGGAGAGGAACTGGAAATCAAACGCAGTTTGGATATCTCTGCACTCTAATCTAAATAATACAACCCATCCTCACAAATTCCAACCCGGCTTTCCCTTGAAATTTCCAGAGCTCTAGGGATTCCCCAGATTTGCCGTACCAAGTACGTTTTCGAATCTGTAGGGTCCATCCCAGTCAAGTCCCTTCAGCCTTAAGAGAGATAACGGCTCAACTAGAATCCTCAGGCTTCCTTATACTTAAAAACTATGCTAATTGAATCCATTCATAAAATAAGGAGAACCAACAAGTTGTCAACAAGTCGTTTCAATGGAGCCCTTTGACTCGAGTAAAGTGGGACACTCTTACCTTGAGATGTGGGTAACATGCAGAGAAATTACAAGCAAAGCTCTTTTTCCTTGACTCTACTAAGTAGTCTAATACCCGGGAAAAGGACTCTGGTTATCTCTAGACTCCTGGAGAAGACTCAACACTGACCAAGTGGCCACAAGCTCATAATAGTACGAGAGATAAATTAAATGGGAGACCTTGACCGGAAGGACCACAGCCCCCACGAGGAAGTCACAAATCCCCAGGTTGACAATGTAGTAGTTGACAGGGGAGTGCATGGACTTGTTCCGGTAGACTGTCAAGCACACCAGGAAGTTCCCGAGCACTCCGACTAAGCACTCAATTATGAACAAGCAGATGAACACCCCCCGCACGTACTCGTTCTGTAATCAACAATCATAAGATGGGATTAGTTAAGGGACCGTTTGGTAAGTTTTTAATTTCATTTTCGGAACTAGGCCAACGTAATGGTAGACACTAATTGGCTAGAAATGTTTGTCTGTGCGTGTGTGCCTGTCACACCTTGAACCTGGCGCCCACTCAATGCTAAAGTTTCCCATTGCCCCGAATTAATCCCATTCAGTGAAAAGTATTCATTACACATCTCAGCAATGCCCGATATGCCTGATATGCCCGATATGCCCGATATGGGCCTATGAGTTTTGAAATGAAATTCCGATAGATTTAATATCTGTCGGATGAGCAAGTTTTGATAAGGGGACAACTTGCCAGTTAGTCCACACTAGTGATTTGGATCTGCAGTCGGAGACATAAATTATGTGCTAACATATTGGTTGAAATCAGGACGAGTTTTCAATATGTGGAAATTGTAATGAAACGCGGAGGCTCAGTCATGAATGAATTTCACAAGCTCTCTGGAAACTCTTGTGATATTAAATATTTTTTAACAGATCATTTGCAGTCCTCCTCCCACTGGCCTTGCCACCTTTGCAGAATTTAAATCAAAATTTTAAAAAGAAAAATCCCAGACTTAGCAACATTTGAGTCAATTCTTTTTTATAATAAATGAAAGATAAGAATTTATTATTATTTTGTTTGATTCATCTTTTAAGAAATTGAGATTGAAATGCCAAGATAAAATGGTAAATTTAATTTTTTTTAAATCTGGGATTTTTTATACTCTGTCTATTTGGAAAAATAATTTGGAAATTTGTTGAAAATTATTTCTCGGAATTTCCATTGCAAATGGATGGATACATGTTGCTTAAGGATGGGTTAAAGAAATTGCTCTTTGATTGTTTCAAAATTTTAAACTAAATCTCATTGAAATTTGAAACAATTTATAGCTTCTATATTTTCGAAAAATTTTCTAGGGACCCTTGAGGGATTTTAAAATCTCATTTCTCAGGGGTTTTCAAACAATTACTCAAACCCATCCTTACGCATTTGACATCCCTGTACCTTAAAATTCCGAGAGATAATTTTCAACAGATTTTCAAATAAATTTTTCTTCCAAAATCAGTAGACTTTTAAAAAACCGAAAATCCTCAAGATTTCCATTCTAAATTTTCATTCACAAATAATCGTATATTTTAATAAAGTTTTGCTCCTGCAAGTAACTTTATTCTATTGAAACACGACACCCAGTAATATTTATTTTTAAAAAGCTTAATCTTTTCCGAAAACACATGGCTCCATCAATAAATCCCTTTGAAATGTTTTCAGTCTAGCAATGAAAAAACATCGTGAAATCTAGAAGGCGTATAAACAATACGGCATTTATATAAAACATGCATTAAATAAGTCCCTTTTACATTTCGTTAGCTTAAAAACAGTTAAGTACAAAGAAAAGATTCTCTTTATGAAAACATATGAGCTCCAGATTATTTCCTACTGTCTGAGCTGATATTAGAAATAAAATATTCAAAATTTGACGCACCGATTCTCCATTTTCTTTCTACCTCCCAATAAACAGAAAAAAAAACATTAGTCTTGATTATTAAACCGTCTTGGGATTTAGTTCCCTTTGACTCAAAATGTCTCAGTGGAGAAAAATGGGTTTTTGCTCGTCGCAAATAAATCTCAAGCGAATTGAACACCTTTCCGCTATTTATATGTAAAACAAAATATTCCAAGATAAAGTAAACTAGGCGTCTACAGGCCCATTACGCGGCCACTGTCGATCAGGACCTTTTTGAATCTAAATGGTACACGAACATCTCATCATAGTTAGAAATCCCTCAGCTGTTAGTGTAGAAGATCGAATGAGCTATCGAGCTCTAACGGTCCTGTAGTTATCATGGAGTTGGGAACAAACATACAGACAGACATTTTTAGCGAATTGTACAGTAGGGTAGGCATTTCTAGACTCATTTCGGGGACTAAATTTATCAGGCCCTTTTTGAAGGTCAAGGGTCGAGTTTTTTAACAGAATGATGGTTTGAAATGTCTCAGCCGCTAAATTATTAAATCGAATGGACTAATAGTGAGCAAACAGACGGACAGACATATTCAGGAAATTATAGAGAAGGGTAAGAATATAAAGTTCCATCACTGGGCTATATTGATCGAAACATCTTAAATTTTTATCGACTAGTAGTAAAACTAGACAGAGAAACATATTCAGGGAGTTACAGAGTAGACAATGATTGGAAAAAATAATCCCTTTCCTGCACAAGTGAATATTTCTAGACAATGCAAGGTGCTAGAAGGTAATAAAAAAAACTCTAATTCCTAATTAATTTCTTTAGCCCAAAAATTGTCAGTAAAAAAAATCTCCGCCACCTCCCAAGAATGAAAGCAAAAATAACAATGCATTTTTCATATTTTCCCCATCTCTGAGATTTATACAGAAAGAAGATTGAGTCTGGAGTCGGAGTCCCGCAGGAGTTTTTTTTTGAACTTGGTGGCAGCTATTAGAAATAAGCGGATCTGGCAGGAGAGAGGCTTAAGGCTTCACAACAGAGAGACACTTCTTTCGCATTTGCAAATCCTCAGTCCTGAACTCAAATATATCCTTGAAATATCCCGTCCAACTCTCTCACCTTTGACCTTAGTTTTTTTCCTAAAAAAATCTCAAGAATTAGTAAGTAAATTGAGAAAATTTACTTACTAATTCTTGAGAATAAAAAAAATTTCCTATTACACGCGTTAGGGCTAATCAAGGTGTCCAGCGAAATTTTCTATTTCCAGAAAAATTTATAATTTTCTGCAGACTAGAATTGTTTTGATTTTTCAAAAATATAAAAATCAATAGACAAGATTTATACAGGCTGTCCAGCAATTTTTTAAATTCAGAAAATCGATAATTTTCCGTTGCGAAACGCAGGGTGTCCGGCTGATGTTTGTTCTTAAAAAAACCCAGATTTCATTATGTATTCACAGTAATGTGCGTAGTTCTGAAAGTTTGAGGTGTGTAGGGCTTAGTTTCATAAAAAGTGGAAACGTTGTAGTTATTTCAAAACTTTGCCAATTTCCACGAGTTGATTAAACAATTAGGAAAGTAGTTTGGAGGAGGAGGGGGTGTTCCGGTCGGTTATGGACAGTTGTCCAAGGAATAGGGAATGAGGCGTGTCCTCTGAAAATCGTTGACTATAGGTCGTTACTGAGCTAATAGGCTGGGGACATTTCAGACGGACATTAATTGTGTGGGAAACGTTGGTAATTGGGAAAAGGAGAGGGACTTTTAGACTCGACACGAGATGAGATTTATGATTTACCCCCCTCTATCATTTGGATCTCAGATCTATATCCAAATTGTATACTTCTGACACTATATATATATTATATTATATGTATTATGTACAGAGTTATCTTGGGTATTTTCCCCTTGTCAACTTTAGTATTTCATAAATAGACTTGGTAGACTAGACAAGAAGTCTCCAAATCAAATGGGACAGAATCCCTTGGAAGAGAAGGAACTAATTTATCGATTCAAAGTGTGCCGAGCTGTCATTTTGAACTGTGAGAGACTTTTGAAGTCAAACTATTGCTTAAGGCAGGTTTGAAATATATATTTTACAAAGTTTTAAAAATTCATGGAACAGTTCAGTTTTAAAAGCTTTTTTGTATCCTTTTGGGCGCAATGCGATTGTAAGGGATCAAATATCAGAAAGAGGGATTCGCAAAAAAAGATTTTATAGCTTAACCGGATTTGATTCTTTCGATTTTTTGTCGGGTTATACGGGTTTTTTCGGGTCATGCCTGGAATATTGTGTCTCTCAACTTTCTCCTTAAAGTCACTATGTATTATTACTATAAGATGGTTCCCATCTGTCCCTTATTTCCCAAAAATTAGGTCTGAGTCATTGTACGGGCCAGGCCCAGTAGGTTAAAGGTTACCAAGCGTTTAGTTGTTCTTTGTAAATTATTCTTTGTTGTAGATGTTATTATGTTGACCTTTGAATTTGAACCAGGACGTGTCATGAGTTTCTGTGTTGTGATGTGATACTTAGACCTCAGTGAAGGTTGTGTTTCTTTGTTAGTAATTTGTACTTCCGTATGTTTGTGAATGTTAAGGTAATGTTGAATGTCAAATGTTGTGTTATGTTATATGAGAAGATGTTGAACTCTGTACTTTCTTTGTATCGAAATGCGGGTATAAAAAGCCCAAGCTTTGTAATATTCAGGACAGTCGGTTCTTAGTCAAGAGCGAGTAAGAGTCGTTTAGTGAAAGTAGTCAGTCAGATAACATCTCTCTCGATCTTTGAGTTTATTATTTTCTTTTACGATTAGTTGAAATCCCTATTTTGTGTAACTACGAGATTGAGATCTCGCTGCGGTAGATTTGAGTTTAATAAAGCAAGAGAGTTTATTCGCATTAATCTGAGTTTATCTACGTTCATTTGCCTAGACAAGTTAAGTTTCTCTGGATAGGATTCACGAGTTCCAATTGTTAGGAAATAGCTAGTAAACAGGTGATCAGATTTAGTGAGCAGTCAGCTCTGGTCCTTCAAAATCATAGCTCAGGTAGAGTGTTTAGAGTTCGGGGATTGGGATTTTCGAGTTATCGAGGTAGGCTCAAAATTCCACTGTTGGAGACCCAACAGTCATCCATCTTAAAAGTCACAAGTCACAAGCCGTCCGGCACGTGCTTCTACTGTGGATGACCCCCTTGTCCAATTTTCCCAGTCTATATTCAAATGTCGGATATGAGCTGAAAGATCCTCCTACCTCAAGTATTCTTCAAATACCTTTAGCTCATTTAATCAAATTTATTCAGCTGAAACTAAAAAAAACCCTAATAAATTAATAGCAATTAATTATGGAAGAGCAGATGTGACTGAGGATTTAAGGGAAAGTTGTTGATGACAAAGTTTTTAAAGCTAAAATTGGATTGAATTTAAATTGCCTGTCCACGTGGGGCTTTGATTACTTTAGCATTTAGTTCAAGACTGACTTTCTAAAAGCATGAGATGAGTTCATGCCCAAAGTCCATTCTTATAAACTCATCTGGAGTTCCAGGATTGTCAGCCAATTCTAATCAAGTACTCCAGTCTGCTTAAGTCCCCTACCTTTTTTTTTATTCTTCATTGCTAGTCTATTCTGTCCTTCAATCCCGTGTCACAAATTGGGAGGAAAGAGGACACGACATTTATGAAATGACCCTTGACATTATCCAAGGCCACATTTGTCTATCCAGCTACTAAAGGTAGATCTAAAAATACAAGTTTCTATTGTACTCCGGTTTCTATTATTAATTATACTCCAGTTGGTTTCCTTTATGCTATGAGAAAGGTTTGAAAAATATATTTGATGAGGTCTTATGTCATGAGTTTAAATGTGATGAATTTTAAATCGTTTCAACGATGCAACAAGCAAGAGAATTGTTAGAAAGACCTTTTTTAGAAATAATTACTTTTAGTGTCTAGTTGCCAGTTGTCCAGGTTGTCCAGTTCTTATAAATGTCGTAGCACCTCACTCTCGTGTGTTACATAATGTTCACCACAATGTATTTGTCGCCGCATAATATTATCCTGGTGCCTAATTGTTCATTTGCATAATTGTCGTTGGCCCTTTTTTTCACCCTGTACGTCATAGTAACCAATTGCAAGAGTTCATAATTATCTACAGGGTGTTCTTATGAATTGTCCAGGCTCAAACTTTCAATTTAAGGCGGATTTTATGAAATAGATTTAACTTAAATATTGAACCACATAAACCTATACCCTATACTCAAAAAGTTTTATAGAATGCCAATTTTAGACCATGCTAAACTTTAATCGGCCTAAAAATGAGTCAAAGTCCATTCCCGACAACCAGTTTGTCAAAAACGGGTTGATTCCCAGAATTTGGTCGTATTAAGGAGGTTGTGCTACAGCGATTTTTTTCAGCATCTGATTGTAACTGTATAAATACTCTTATTAGCATTCATAGTCACAATCAGAAGCCAAAAATGACTGTATCAGCACAACCTCCCTATTACCTAAGTGTCGCGGTACATAATATCCGTAACATAAATTTCTCCCCATCCTGAAAAGTCCCTTCCCCAATGCCCCATGCGTTTTTGCCGTCCATTCGGAATTGAATATATTCAGCCTTTCTCAGAACATGTCCAAAGTTCGTCTCACTGTCAAGGAAAAATTGACGATGGCTAAAAACCTGGCTATCGATATTTGAATACAACTCGAGAGTCCAGCCATTTATCAACATCTCAATTCAATTCGATTACACCAACTCTAATACTATTGACCAATCAATGATGGAAGGAGGTTGTGGAATAATTTTACCCTCCATAGACATCTCAATAATAATCCAAGGCATAAGGAATCCTCCAATTCCAACATACCTTTCCAAATATAAAGGCCACGAGTACAAAGCTCGCTGGATACAAAAGTATCCAATTCATTTCAACTCAATTGTCAATGCTCAAAAAAATAAATTCAAATAAACGTCAGTCCGAATTTTTAGAATCCTCTTTCTTCAATTCTTCAAAACTCGACCCGCTTCCCCATTCCTCAGAAAATCGATAAAAGAACCTTTTTGAACCTTTGGACTATTTCGCGAGAAAAAAAACTTCCTATGCCACTTCAATTAGCCCGACTCGAATCTATATCCATAAATATCCATCCGTCCACTTTCTACATTTCGTCCCCAGGAAACACAACAAGTCCCCAATGACTGACCCCCACTGACACTCGATAGACTGATCAACTGATATGAACTCATCTCTCATTTCAATAAACACGAATATATTTTTGTAAGTCCATCCGGCAATATAGCCATAGTTACAAATTTTGTCCCTATATCTGTAAATCAAACGCCTTTAAAAAAAACCAGCTATGACTGACCCCCACGGGTCACTAGATTGACCGATCAGGCCCATCTTCGAAGTTAAAAACGAGGAGTTTGAAGAGATATATCGTTTTTAAGGACAGACACACTAACATGATCCTAAAAGATCTGGCCGTAGTCGGGCTAAAAAGTATAAAAGCTAAATAAATTCCTTGCTCATAAAAAGTGTCTATTCTGCCAATTAATTCAAGAAGTCTGGCTCAATTCTTTTTAGGGACTGAGTCAGCAAGTTAATAACTTATTTATATCCATAAATCGGGGGAGAACAACAAAAGGGGATCGGGATTGATGACCCTGAAGGAAAATAGGACTAGCCTAGGATGCCCGGGTTTTTTCTTTCTCTTCAAAGATTAGGTTTTCCAATGGACTCGCTCCTCGTCCAAACTTCCTTCCTCTAATCCCTTGAGCGTTCAGAGAAAACACTCGACTAATAGTCTGAGTGGATAGGCCCGAGATAACAAAAAAACAGGACTGATAAAGTTTAGCTGACCTGGCTGTAGTCCGGGTATTCGTAGTAAGGGTCGGATCTGGAATGATTGGAATGTCTCCCAGACTGGTTACCCAAGGAGATGGCCAAGTCCAGGGGTGTTCCCAGGGCCCCAGTGAAGTTTATCATCTTGCTAGCCGTGCTGTGGCTGTAGGGTCCTCCTGATGTCCGGAAATCGTGGATAATCAGAGCCCCCAGAGGGTCCTTGAGTTCCTCTTCCAAAGACAGTAGGGTAAAGTCATCCATCAAAATCCCAAGGGGTTCCCCCTACCTTTCCATCAACTCTGTAAGCATAAAGAAACACGGGCGGAGGAATGAGAAAAGTATTTTGGCGACTTTAGTCATGGATAGGAAATTTTTTCCCAATCTCCCTTAGGGTAGAGGGGGAGTTGAGATGGGGGGGGGGGGGTATTTATATTTAAAGTGCTGACTTACAATGGACGTGCAATGGCGATAATGGTCAGTTTTTGATTAAATTAACTTTTAAAACATTAAGAAAAATCAACTCCGTTTTCCAGGAGATTCAATTCAATTAACCTCCTGGACAAGGACGTTAAAGGTGACGTGAACGTTCAGTATAATGGAGGCATTAGTATTGTCAGTAGCCTAAAATTAGCCTAATATCCAAATCAAGCCCCCTAAGGCTATTTGGTACTTTCATCAAGAAAAGCGGAAGTATTTCGCAACGCAGAAAGATCAGTTCCAATCCCTGCAATCCAACCTTAATTTAAAAACTACAAAACACCCAATTTCCCAACTTGCTCGGACGCAGTTGACAAGCCGGTAAATTGTTAATTAAAAATCAGAGAGGACTCACTCACAAGCGTTAACTAATTAGTCCCTCTCCTCATGCCTAGCTCGTGAAGGTGGATGAGACTATGAGACTGATAAGAGGAGTGGGTGGGGACTTGCCGTGTCAGTTTCAGACCCATAAGTACACTTAGCTGACTTTCTCAATTCAATCCTCACTCCAAAAATATATCATCTCATCCTCAGACATCAAAGGGAACTGAGCTTTGGAAATCAGCGTATCAGCAAATTCAAAGGGCTTTGTTGAATTTGAATTTTCTATTTTTTGGGGGGGGGGGGGCAAACAAAAACCCACTCTGATGCAAAGAAATGGGAATAAGGTAAATGTTAAATCTAGCCATACGTTTATAAATAAATAATAAATCTATCTGACAATAGAAAGACTTGGGACATGCTCCTTATTCATCCCTCATTGAATTTTACAAATCGTATTAAACGCCCAGCACCGTAGCTAAGAGCAACCAACGTGGCTAAGTGTACCGTCACAAAAACCCACTCAATCTAGTGACAATTGGCTGCCCTTGGGCCAGGATCCTGAGTTCCAGTGGGATCTACCCTCGCTACGGGCCTGATCAAAGCCTAGTTTGTTACTAGAGAGGGAAGGTTGAATTATAAGGATATCGGATGTTGTTGTAATTTAAAGAAACAGAAATGCTGGAGACATGAGGCAAAGGCACAGCTCCAATTTCCAGCATCTCTTAGGATGACGCAGAAAAGGATTAAGGGAATCCAAGAGTCTCTCTTCATTTCCAAGGGGGGGGGGAGAAAATCAATCAAACAGCAAAACCAAAAAAAACGAGGAAACTACACAATTGTAAAAAATATTTACAGAAATGCAGAATCTCTAGATACGTCTCGGAAAGTGTTTACAAGTAAGTAAATGGCCTTTGGAAAAATCAAAAGGATCACATCGGAGCTTAAATGTTGACTCCAAAATTCCCAAAAATCCCTTTAAGAATCGGGGAGCACAAAATTATGAAACGAGGATTGTAATAATTTCTTAGGAACCGTGTCAAGGATTTTGGATAGGAAATCAATCCGAGTTTATGAAAAACGGTTTAACAATGGCCCTAATTCCCCGAATTATTAAATTAAAATACCCGGAATTCCATAATTGGATAATAACTTCTTTCATCTCCAATCGAAATCGCTCCCAGCTAAAGCAACTATAAATCGTATTCATAATAAGTAATGGACCTGGAAATTCCGGATCTTTTCCATGTAAGCCCTTAAGTCAACAGGTGACCTTAGTTCCTAGTCCTTTTGGACAGCTTACAGATACACACTTTGAGATTACATCTCCAATTCGGTTGTAACAGCTAGTTTTCGCGTGTGGGTCCAAATATCAAGACCAATGCTAATTAGTAAATCAACCGAAAGAGGTTACACTTGTACAAAAGGCTAATTAACACTATTCATGACTAGTTACTTCCGGGCCCGTGCCGAGGGGACTTTTAGTGGATTCCAGGCTCTAGGTGGGACGGGCTCGAGGGTTTTGAAATCGGGAATTTAGTGAATTCAGGTAGGAATTGGATGTTGTCAATGGCTTAAATTTTAAAAAGACTTAGCGACTTCGACTCTGAGGGCTTATAATCTCATGTCCGGATGTCCGGATGTTCGTGAACACAGATTTATGTCTTTAAAATTTTCCTATTGACTTGAGCTTTGGTACACACGTTGGTTGTGTAAATACAAAGTTTGAGTTTGAAGGTGAGTAAAATCGGTAAATCGATCGAACCGTGCGGGGTCAGCCATGATGACTTATAATAACTTTTCGCTACATTAGAAAGAAAAAAATTGTCAAGTTAAAATTTTTTTAAACAAAGTTTGGATCTATTACATTTAGTCACAATCAGAAGTCAAAAATCCCTACAGCACAACCTCACTAATATGTAAATATACACTAGAATTAAAAACAGAGATTTCGGGAGTCTAAATGAAATTGCAGGGGGGAGTTTAGATGAACCAGGGAGTTGTACCCTCGCTTCGGGCCTGGTTACTTTTTATGTGCTAGTATGGGTGGGAGTATCGGGCCGGAGTCCAAATTCTAATAAGAAATTAAAATCCCTAGGTTGGGATTATTTGGAAGGGTTGCGATAGATTGATTCGATTCAACTAACCTTTATTCATTAGCCGCTCGAAAATTTTTGAGCCAAGCTCCAAAGTTAATCCATTTAGGAGGAGTTCGTAGAATTGATACAACCTGTACTAAATCAACATGTTTTGACTTCAAAAGTGTAATGTATTTTCAAAAGGGATGGAAAACATGTAAACTAAGCCTTATCAGAAATAAAAATAATTAAAAAGCTCATTAATTGATCATCTCCCTTGATAAGACTTTTTTAAAGATTATATGAAAGCCAAGTTTGAAAACAACTTTTTGTGATTAAAATACAGTTTTCAATTCTCGGAAGAGCCAATCAACTTATTATTTTTTAGAGAATATTCTCCTCCTAATAGCGACGTTGAGATACAGTGAATTTTTAGCTTCTGATTGTGACTGCATTGCTACAAGTACAGTTACAATCAAAAGCTAAAACTCTCTCTATCTCAATCGGTGTCCGGTCGATATCACTAAAACGAATATCCATAAAGGTAATAGCCATAAGTTATAATCCATAAAAAAAATTAT
>JAQFYM010005022.1:0-14095 GCA_034694785.1 Agrenia bidenticulata
AGCATTATTTAAGCAAAAAAAATTAGGAGAATTAGGAGAAAATGTCATTTCCGCCTAATCTCGAGAGGCCTGAGTATGCACCTAGATAGCTAAAATATAATGTGCAAAGCCCTTACAGTTCCAATTTGAACGCTGCTATATTAATATACCCTCATAAATACTGGATACTTGTATGTTTTTACGATTCGAAAATTATTTTAGAAAATATTTGTTAAAAAGGAGTTGAAGAATATTAATTTCAACCCAATAAGTAATATTTTTATTTTTGCGTAAATTTTACATTACCTTTGACTAAGTTATTGCCCAAATCAGGCGGTGGACAACTCGCCCTGGGGCGAGTTGTCCAAAACTCGCCCGCGGGGCACTTTGAACGACATGGCCCGGGGGCGAGTTTTTTAAAAAAAAACAAATTACACTGGTGTAAATATGTACTTCGAGAATTAGAAATACAAATTTATCATTTATACTATACCAAACTATACATTAAACAATTTTTTGTTTATTTTAAAGAAAAAAAAATATTAAAACTAAAAAAATATAAATAAAGTTCTAATAGTCAATTTATCTGCAATCTATACTGTTTGAATACTATTTTTCACTAAAAACAAATCTACCCCTAACCTTCAATTGAATTTTTTACCTTCAACTGCTTTTAATCTTAAGATAACAACTTCTAATTTACTTTATAGTAGTGCAGGTCGAGAAAAAAAGAAGCAAACCACAAATAAAAAAACGGGAAAGGCAAAAAGAAAGTGTAGCCGCGGCGGAGGCAATCCGTGGTCCCGGGCTAGAGGGTGGATGAAGAGATAATGGTATGGTAATTGTCCTGTTTATTAAATCGGTCTCGGTGAGTCTTCGTCCGTCCTCGTGTGGGTGAATTCATGAGGGGTAAATATTAATTATATTTATGCATAATTAAAAATGGTCCGGAACCCCTCTGGCTAGGAGGACCGTGGTAAACTATAACCACACATTTATTGCACTTATACTTTTTCTGGCCGTGTTTCCTTACATTCTCCCCTGGTCTTTTTTCTTAGTTCTCCCGAACGAATGTGTCTCCTTTCCTTTTTGCTTTATAATATAATTTCTCTTTTGGTGCTGTTTGCTTTGTTTGGTTTGTTATCGCTTGCATTGGTTTCTTAATATAGTACTCCTCGACTCTATGTTTCTTTTCTCCTGTGGCATGATTTTCTGGTTCCTGCTTTATTTCTTCCCTGGTCCTGATAGCTGATGAGTCTTTTATTTTACTTTTAATCCCAGTTTCCTCTATCTCCCATATCGTGTTCTTTAGGTGTTGTCTTGTTTGGTTGTCATCTAGGTCATTATTTTGTTTCTCCCCATCTTCTTTTTTCGTTGGTAGTCTTATTATAAATGGATTCCTTAGTTTAACCTTTGCTGTCGTTTTGTTATTTTGTTCCTGTTGTTCTTTTTTACCATTAAGATCATGTTCACATGTATATTTCTTCAAGTCTGTTCCTCTTAGTATTTTCTTCGGATCCTTTTCGTTTGCCGCTATTGTTTTTGTATTGTTTGCGTCGCTGATCATATAGCCTTTGCTATTCTGTACTAATTGTACCCTGAATGTCCCAATGTATTTTGCCTCTATTTTGTCTTTCCTGTTTAAGTTTTTATAAAGCATCATGTCCCCTATGGATATCTTATTCTTCGCTGGTGTTTCGCGGATTGTCTCTATTTGCTTTTCTCTTTTTTCTCACATTTTCGATTCTTGTTGGTTATTTATTCTCCTTATTCTCCTTATTCTTTATATCGTCGTTGTCTGATGGTGTTTCTTCTCTAGACAGTATGGCATGTTGGTTTTGCGTCCGAATACAAATTCAAAAGGCGAGCAATATAATTCTTCCTGGTATTTAATACTGTAGTTGTGCCTTACGATGCCTATTTAGTTATCCCAGTTATCTTTTTCCATGTATGCATTCTTTGCTAGTATCCCTATAATTGTTCTGTTCGTCCTTTCTACTAGCCCGTTCGTAGAAGGCTTGTAGGGTCGCTGTATTTTTTGTTGATAGACATTAATTTGCAACAATCTTCCACAATTGCGTTTTTAAACTCCTTTCCATTGTCACTTAGAAGTATGCTTACGCATGTGTGTTTTAGAATTATCTTTTTTAATATAAATGATGCTATCTCAGATGCGCCCTTGGTTTTCGTTGCTTTAAAACAAATATTTTGTTAGGTAGTCGACTGCGACTAGTACAAATCTGTTTCCGTTTCGGGTCGTTGTTAGTGGACCGACTGTATCTTTTCCAATTCTCTCAAAAGCCTCTCGTACAATATGTGGGTAGAAGCCAGTTTTCTTGTTATTCCTGTTGTGCATTGCGCACTCATCACATTTTTCCACCGTTTTTTAACTATCTTTTCGCCATGCGTTCCCAATGACAATTTTCCTTCGGGGGTTTATAAACGGCTTGCGAGGCGCTGCGTCTTAGATCAATATGGCTTTAATGTATTAATGTCTACCTATTCTCTATTTCCTTCGGGTCACAGAACATTGTCAAATCTTTCAACGGGTATGAGGTCTGCCTATCTTGTTGGCCTGGATTTCTGCTTAGGGCGTCTGCCACCGTGTTCTTGCGTCCTTAATATGCTCTATGGTAAATTTTAATTCTTGTATCTTCATTGCCCATCTAGCCAAACGACCGTTGAGGTCCCTATTCTGGATTATAAAAGTCAAAGCTGCATTATACGTGCGAATTGTACATTGTCTCAGTAGTAGATAATGTCTCCATACTTTAAGTGCAAACAGGAATGCACACCCTTCTAGTTCAGGTGAGCTGTAAGTTTTCCGTACCTCGCTGTTACCCTTGATGCGTATGATATAGCGTATTCTTTTGTCTTTAGCTTGTGTTAGTGCTGCTCCCAACCCTGTGCTTCTTGCGTCAATTGTTACGACAAACTTGTTGTCAAAATCAGGAAATCTTAAAATGGGTCCGTGGTAGGGGCTTTCCTTAAAGCTGCAAAGGCCTGATGCTGTATTTCCTTACAGGTTAACTCTGTTTTCTTCTTCAGTTAATCTGTCAGTGGGCGGCAAAAGCCGCATAGTTTTGTACGAAGCGGCAAAAGTATGATGTTAGCCCCACAAACTGCTGAACTTGCTTAGTGTTTTTTCGGTGCCGGGTATAATTGTATTGCTATCGTCTTGCTCTGCGATATTCACAATTCTCGGTGATCTATTGTAGATTCTAAATATTCTATCTCGTCTCTCATAAATTCAGATTTTTCATAGTTTATCGTTAGATTGTTTTCCATTAATTTCCTCAATACCTTGTATATGTGTTTCATATGATCCTCGATTGTTGTCGAATATATAAGTATATCGTCTAGGTATACGAGACTTAAATCATTCGTGTAGTCTCTTAGTAAAGTGTTCATTACCCGCTGAAACGATGCGGGTGCGTTGGTAAGCCAAACGGTGTATAATTCCATTCATATAATCCCTTGATTGTTTGAAACGCTGTCTTCTTTTTGTCTTTCACCGCTGATATTTGCCAAAGTCCTGTCTTAGGATCTATTTTGGAGAAGTATCTCGCTTTCCCTAATTTGTCCAATGCGTCATCTATCCGGAGCATCACGTAGTCGTCTGGTACTGTTTTCGCATTTATTTGTTCTTAATCGATACAGAGTCTGTATGTGTCGTTCTTTTTTGAGATAAGGACCACTGGTGAGCTACAATACGATTTTACTTCTTTTAATCTTCGTGTCTAGAAATTCCTGAACTATTTCATTTTATTTTTTGTTGTTTTATACCGCTCCTTTCTAGTATGGTTTTATATTAATGCTCTTTTAATTCATCATGCAGTGTGATCTCGTGCGCTACTGTCAGGCTTTCTATAGTGATTTCCTCGTTGTTTTATTGTTGTATAATATCTCACAGTTCTGTTGTTTGTTTTCCGGGCCATAGTATCTCTTCACAATTCTTCCTGGTCCAATTTTACTGTATCTGTACCCATTTCGTGAATTCGTACGTCGTGCAGTACTTTTACGTTCGCCACTCTTTGTCCTTTCTCTATTTTTTAACCCATTTTCGTGTTATTCTGTAAAATCAGCTGGTTTGTAATTTTCTTTGTATCGTATACCCCTGCAACTACGCCCTGTCTCGTTTCTTTGTTCTCATCTCCTACGATCATTAGTACTGTCTTCTCAGGGACTTACTTACGTAGACGTTTTCCTTTTGTATTGGTATGTGCTATGTTTACCTCAGTTCACTATGATCTTCTCCTTCGCGTAACATCTAAAGCTTTTGTTTTCGTCATTATATCTTTTAAGCGGTGCTTCCTTGATTTTTAAGCATGCCAGTGGTGTTTTATTTTTGTACCCTTTGTGAGGGATTGAGAGTGTGAGATCTTTCATGTTTATTGTCAGTCTATATCGTGCAGTCAGAATCGTTCCAATTAGTAAATCCTGTGCTGCTATCTCTAGAACTATTGCTTCGCCTTCGTATTCCTCTTCGTTTATCTGTATTTTCAGTTTTTTGCATGTTCCTGCGCTCGTCATGTTTTACCGTTTGCTAATACCACGTTTTGTCTTGTATCCTTTGATACGGTCAAATTTAACTTCTCTACTAGGGCCTTAGAAATGATCGAAAAACTTGCTACTGTGTCAATCACTGTGTGTACAGCTCTTTTCCTTAGTTTGCCTATTCACGTCACTTTATCGTATGCCACATCGTTGCGCGTTACCGCGCTATTTACTTCCTTTTTCTCCCATGTGACTGATGGTATGACCTCGTCTAAAAATTGTTCATTTCTCCGTAAAGTTATCCTAGCATCGTAGTGTGGTGGCACGGCTTTTATTAATTTCTTCAATCAGAGTGGGTGTTGTGCTAAATAATTTCCCTCCGTATTTTTCCTGTTACCTGCTTTCCTAAATTCTTCTCTAAATTCAAAATTCTTTTCCCTAGTCTATCCTCATTGTTATATCGGGGTGTTTGTGTCTGGGTATCTGTAGTTCTGTGCCTAGTATATTGTCTTTCCCTAAGGTATTCTGCATCCGGGCTCCGTTGTGTGTTTCGTGTAAAGCAGTCTCTTGCTATGTGGCCTTTTCTGTACAATGCATGAAAGGTAATTTTTTCCTTACATTGTTACTTTTTTTATCCTCCTGTATTTCTTTTATCGTACAACCTATCTTTTCGAGCCTGTCTTGAAGTATCTGGATTTGTTTGTGTTCGTCTGCGTTATCATCTGTGTCGTTTTTCTCGTCTGATTGTTTTTCATCGTAAAAAGAGTCGATGGCGGCGAATAGCTACGTGAATTTGAATTCATTTCTCATGTTTTCTTTGTACAATTCTCGCTTCCTTTTTCATATGGCCTATAATTGTCTGTACGACTAGTTCTTCCAACATACCAGCTTCTTCTCAAGCTTTTATCATGTAGTCGCTGAATTTGTGCAACCCCTCGTTTTGGCCTTGCTTCCTTCCCAACACCGCTAGCATTTATCTTGGTCTCGATGCATTTTTTGCTCCGAACCGTTACTTCATCTTGGTCTTAAATTTCCGCTAACTACCCGGGTTGATTTTACGTTCGATATACAATGTAAAAGCTGTTACCGATATATTCATCAATGCTAGGGTAAGAATATATTTTGTTATATATTCCGTGTCCATTTGTTTTAAACATTCAAATTGAAATATCCATTCATCGATAGTCTCTTCTCTTGTGCCGTAAAACCTGTATATTGTTAGTGGGTTACCTTTTCCTTGGCCCTTCTGTGGTCTAGTTTTTAATGATAAACATATCAGCTTCCGGCCCTCTTGTCCTCTTTCCTTGTATGTAAGGGTACCGCGGGTATCGCGTTTGTTAAAATCAGCCCTACTGTAACAATGTTCGAGACTCCCATCAACACATGTTCCCCACCGCGATCCCGCGACGCTACACGAATCGTCGGATGGTGTGAAATAAAAGGCTGACAAGTCCGAGACACTTCCGTCTATCCCTTTCCCCGAGCGACACTTTTCCCTTCCCATACGTGGGTTTCGGTTTTTGTAGATACTGCTTTGTCCCCGCGGTCGTTCTGTCTATCTTCGCCCTGCACTGGCGGAATAGTTTCATATGATGTATTCTGTGGTCCCACCGGCTGTCCATTTATCTTCGGCGGTGGTCTGTGCTAAACATTAGTGGGTGTGGTGTGTTAATTCCTTCTAATGATGGTGTGGTGATTCTCTCTGGTGGTGGGGTGGTGGTTCTCTCTGGTGGTAATACATTTATTCTCTCTGGGGGAAAGGGCGTGATTCTCTCTGGAAGTGGTGTGGTGATTCTCTCTGGTGGGGGGTGTGGTAGTTCGCTCTGGTAGTGGTAGATGATTCTCATGGTAAGGGTGTGGTGATTCTCTCTTAGCGTGGTGTGGTGATCCGTTCTGGAGTGGTGTGGTGATTTTCTCCGGTGGTGGTGTAGTGGTTCTCTCTGGTGGTGGTGTAATGATTCTCTCTGGTGGTGGTGTGGTGATTCTCTGAGAGCGTGGTGTGGTAATTTTCTCTTGTGGTGGTACGGTGGTCCTCTTTGGTGGTAGTGTGGTGATTCTCTTTTGGCGTGGTGTCGTGATTCTCTCTGGAAGTGGTGTGGTGATTCTCTCTTGGCGTGGTTTCGGTTAACTCTGGTGGTGGTGTTGTACTGCTCTCGAGGCGTGGTGTCGTGATTCTCTCTGGTGGTGTATTGATTCGTTCTTTCCTTATACTTCTCCTGGTCTCCAATTCGGTGACGGGTTGAGGTTGGTGGAGTGTGACTCTGGTATCCGATAGTAGTGTCGCCAAAATGTGGCCGCGGCGAAGGTAATCCGTGGTCCCATGCTAGAGGGTGGATGAAGAAAGTATGGTATGGTAATTGTCCTGTTTATTAAATGGGTCTCGATGAGTCTTCGTCCGTCCTCGTGTGGGTGAATTCATATAGCTAAATATAAATTATATTTATGCATAATTAAAAACGGTCTGACACCCTTTCTGGCTAGGAGGACCGTCGGTAAACTTTAACCCCTCATTTATTGCACTTATACCTTTTCTGGCCGTGTTTTCTTACAGAAAATTTAATAAACTAGAAAAATGCAGACTTTGTGGTTGTAACGTTAACAAAATTGGCTAGAGATAGGGTTGGGGTTAGGGATAGGGTTGGTTTATGATAAATTACCAAAAACTATAATAATTATTTTATATCGCAAAAGGTAATAAATTTCGCATAAAAACATCATTACGTGGTTTATAAAACATCTTTTACAACTTTTTTTATTTTTCATAACAATCTATAATTTTTTTTTCATTTGAATTGAAAAAAACTCGCCCCCGAGGCGATTTTTCGGCATCCTAATTTCAACCCGATAAATCACAGATAACTCCGTTTAGTATCCGCCCTCCAAATAGTATCTGTATGGCCAAAAAATGAAGTTGTTCATAATATTTTACGGATACTATTTTATAGTATCTGCATCAAATATTTATACGTATATAAGTTTCGTATCACATAAATTTTTTTCCGTTGTTAGATTAATGCACACAAAAATCATTTTTATACAAAAAAATATTTTTTACATTTTTGAATTTTTTGCAAATTAAACCCGCCGCATAGCGACGGAGTGCCTGAGGCATTCAGAGGCTAAAGTGCTGTAATGCTGGTAAAAATTAAACGCCTGCGACGAAGTACATGAGGCATTCGGAGGTCGAAGTGCCTGAGAGGGGGTAAAAATTAAATATTTGAAACAATTTCTCGGATTGCCTGTACTAAAAAAAACGCAATATAAAAGGCAATATAAAACTATTTAATATAAAAAATTACCCATTTGCGGTTCGGATAAATTCAATCTATTTAAATATATCTACTTTTGTCATTTATCCAGCAAAAATGGTTTATTTTTTATATTATATAGTTTTATATTGCTTTCTATATTGCCATGTTTTCTTACGTACAGGCACTCTGGGGAATTTCTCCAAATATTTAATTTTTACCCCCTCATAGGACTTTCGGCTACTGAATGCCTCAGGCACTCCGAAGGCATGCCCAAACCCGCTTTATGTATCCGACTCATACTAAACTCCGGATACTTATTAATAATATCCCGGATATTAAACCGCGTTTTCCGTCAATATTTTTTTATTTTTGCGTAAATTTTACATTTTCTTTGACTAAGTTAATGCCCAAATCTATGTCTGTTATTACGCTATGCTGTTTAATTTTTTACCCTGGTAGAGCTAACATTGCAACTATCGGCTAAAAAGGGTGACTAAAAAAACTTTGACCTTGATTTTAGGTTTGTAGTATTTTTTTGCATGTAAAAAAGGGATACTATACCTTTTTTTCTATTAAACTGTAATAATTTTTCAGAAAAAAAAGAAAGTGTTTATGAAAACGTAGCTTTTTTTACATGGTTTTTAGGCTTTTAGTTTCGTCTAAATCTCCTATTTATTCTCTAATTCAGCGAAATATAATGTTTCTTTTTTTTAATATGCAGTATTAGAATAACTGCACAACCACACGGCTAAAATGAGCATTTTAATTTGCATTTAGTATAAATTATTATGTTTTTAATTGTAATATCTTTATTAAGGATTTGTTATAAATGGCTAAAAATCATTAGTTTTTTCACCAAGAATCTTTATCTCTTTACTCACGATTTTATCGCGGTTAAACATTTATAATGACAACTCATGCACACAGTTTATAATTTTGTGGTTTTTTTGAATATAAAATGAAATTAAATATAGTCGTATAAGTTTTTTATATAATTTGTAAATATGTTTTTATTTTTGTATATTTCATGTGTAGTGCAATTTATTTCGCACTTTTGTGAATAGAGTTTTTTAAAATTAATTAGCAAATAATCTATCGAGATGATATTAAAAGGTTGTATTAACCTCATGGCTAGGCCAATTTACATTTTTTTATTGCTAACCAAACTACATTAACGTGTTAACTTAAGTAAGCTTATTTTATTTTTTAAATACATGATAGTAATATTTTTAAGGTTTTTCTAATGACTGCAAAGCGCTAAAAACATATTTTCAATATTCTTAGTTTTTTTATTATAAAATTTAAGCTAATAACATTTTGTTTACTTTTTTTTTTTTACATTTTCAGTGATCTAAATAAAATTGATTAAGATTATAAGTAAATATGCAACATAGTTTTTGTTCTTTTTCTTTTATTAATCAAACAATTTTTTTTTTTGTATGCGTTGTTCTTTTTCAGTGATTTGCCGACATCATGAGTCGTATTGATACAAATATTCTATCTTCTTATGCGACGAACAGGAAACTAGTAACTACGGTTCAGTGTGTTTTTACATTTAGAATGTTATGTAAATATTTTTTTTGATTTAATATATTCATTTAGCATTTATCATTTTTATGGCGCATACTGAGCAAATATTGGTTCAACCAAAAATAACTGTTCCACATACTATTTTACATTTGTTCTTGTTCTTAATATCGTATTTTTTTATATAATTCTTTAGCAAGGGTTTCCAAAAATGGTTTTTATAAAAGTTATCCTTGGACCAAAAGATATATATGGACTAATTTATTATATCCAAGTAGGATTTGATGCATTATTATATAATAAAATGGACACTAGAAAAACAAAAAGTATTATATTTTACATTTAAATTATAATTTATGAGATTTTAAACTAAATTCCTGCATATATGTATAAAGAATTACATTCCAGTTGCAATTATTAGTCAAAAAGCAAGGATAAACTAAAAGTAAATGGTGCATACAGTATATTATAGTGGGTCCTTGTTCGTATCGTATAGTCTTACATGGTAAAAATTTACTTTTGCCGGGCTCATTGAAATACTTTCCAGAGACATTTTTGATCACAAGAGTCCACATAAATAGAAAAATGGTCTATTGACTCTTTTGGAAACCCCTGGTCTATAGTGATAATTATTGAAAAATGGTATTTTTTTACCATTTATGCTTTTCTTTTTTTAATCATAATTAAAACAAATAATTCAATCAGTAATATATTTTAAAATATATCATGTTTAAGTTTATAAGAAGTTTTATAGTAAATAAAGCCGATCATTGTATAGTAGCTACAAGTAAACTATATTTTATTTGATCACATTCTAAAAATCATACATTGAAGCTCCTTGATTACAAACAAATATTATACCGTATATTTAATATACAAAAAACACACGGCGGTATAATTTTACTTGACATAAAATTAGAGCAGAACAGAAAAAAATTTCTAGTAAGATAATATATAACCGTGCAAGTTAGATAAAAAACACAAAAGCAAGTATTTTAAAGAGTATTATAAAATCTGCAAAGTGTGTCTTTTATGAAAAAATCATACTAATCTCCAAATATAAAAAAAGTATATTTTAAGATAGAAATAATTATGACCTAAGATTTTTACAAAAATATTCATTTTTTTTTAATGAATGTTTTTAGCAAATTCTCTTATGTGAAATTTTACGTTATCTATTCATAAAAAAATCTATTTTTTTGCAAAAAAAACACTTAGAAGTAAAAGAAAAGAAATTCCGTTTGTTGTTTGGTAAAAATTACAATTGTTATTAATATTACTGTAATAAAACAAAAATTATTGTATATACCGTATTATTGTTGTTTTTTTATACTTTTATAAAATCAAATGTTTTTTTTTTAGATTTTTACACAAAAATATATTGCCTTGTAATATCACTGCTTGTAAAAAACAGCAGTCAATTGTAAAACATTACAGCTCCCATTATTCAACAGCGGCTGAGTATTTACATAATTATAAGTATATCAGGCGTTTAATTTTGATAATTGGATGTTAGAATTCACCAGTTAAGTATCAGGCGTAACATAACAGCATGCCCACTACTTACTCTGTTTTACAAATATTTGTTTAAGAACAAAAAAAATGCATTTTTAAATACAAAAGCTGCTATTTTTTACAACTAACATTTTGGTAACTTGTGCTTTTGTTATATTTTTATACATCTCATTTATCATGCATAAAGTTTGCAATATGGTAAGATATAACATGTTCTGCGTAGTTAAAATTTATCATAAATACTATTATTTTGTTTATTTTACACAGTTTTATGACAAAAAAATATAATTTGATGTTCGTAGAAAAGAATATACAGCTTTTAAATACGGAACTACAACAAGTGTTTTTCGGTACAAAAAAATATTAGTAATGTTATAAATCGCAAAATAACATAATAAAACGACTATGGTTTGGAAACTGCATATACATGCTTATTTTCAGTTTCAACAAAAGAGATCCTTGGTTTTTTTAAGCTATATTTTGTTGTTTATAATAATAAAAAAAAAAAAACTTATGATTTTGTAAACGTCACGGTCTTATGCATAATGCGAACTACTGAATTGATGAAATTCTAAAAAACCTGTTTATTTAAAGACGATAAATTTATAGGTTAAAAAACGCACGATATGTCTCTTAATGGTAATTTATTTGTAACAAAGGGGACTGTATTTTGGTAAACTTTTTAGTACATCTTTATAGTAAAATAAAATCTTATAAAATACTTGCGCTACAAATATCTGTTGTAAAAATACGGCATTTACAAAATTTATGTTGCTGTAAACAATAAAAAATTAGTTGCACCTATATAAACTTTTTATAAAAAGGTCTAATAGAATCATTTTAACAAAAAAGGTATCAAAAAAACGTATAAAAAGTTTAAGCTAATAATTCATTAAAAACAAAAATACTTGCACTTGTTTTGCACTGTAAATGTACATTTTGCTTTTTTGTTTCGGTATATGTACATATTCAGCTGTTTTTTGAAGTATGTTTTACAAGTAAAGCAAATTTTTAATTTTCTGTTTTTTTTGATTACTAGAGACCGGAAAATGTCTGTAAGACAATTTTTTACACTGTTAATTATATTTTAATCGTAAAATTGAACAATATCAAAATTATTTCATTTGAGTACTCTGAAAGGGGTTCGAAAGGTCAAATAACAAGTTTTTACATATTAAAAACCACTTAAAGCTCTTTAAGTAGTTTCATCCATAAATTAAATATTTAAGGATAAACTGTGTCGTTACAATTTTATTTAGAAAAGTGTTTTTTTGTTCATCTTTGTTGTCAATCTATTATGTATCTCTATTTAAAAAAATGATTTTAATCGGGAATTCACAACTTCGTTCCTAAATTTAAAAATATATTTTATTTAAAAGTTTAAGTAATGATAAGAGATAATGGAAAATGGTAATACAAAGTAGACACAAATTAACACAAATAACATAGTAATATTTGTATCGGCTCTTATAAAAAAATTCTTTACACTTAAAATAATGTATATTAAAAAACTTGAAGATTAAACTTATTTACATAAAAAATAGTTTATAGATTAACTTAAAATATTAGCAAAATCGACCACGGCCAGAATTTTTGGCTAGCCAGTGACAGTGGACATCTTACTGATTACTATAATAGTTGTCATCTAAAGTCTATTGATTACTATCATAGTTGTCTTCTAAAGACTACTGATGTTACGTTTTAGTCTTTATGTTAACTCAAGATATTTTTAAGTAAAAAATGATCATATAAACAGATAACGTTGCGTTTTTACGTTGTAAATGCAGAGTTTTGCCTTATGCATTGAACTGACAGAACAAACAATACATTAAATAAAGTAGGCGTAAAATAAATGAACCAGTCTGATTTCTACACTGATTCTCAATTTCCACTTAAGACACATTGGGACTTTTTCGACTTTCCCAGTCGTGACAGAATGATTATAAACCTTTGACCACATTGATTTTTTCCGTTTTATAGTGTTTTATTCTGTTATGTTTTCTTTTTTTTACACCTAGAGCGTAAACAATTGGGTTTATCTTTTAGAAAAAAAAATTTATACAGGTAAATTAACTTTTATATTATGGTAAATACACACAAAATGGACGTATAAGTTTTAGTCAAATACTAATCTGTGCAAAACAGTTTTTTTGTGCAATTCTTCTTTTACAGCAAGAAAGCTAGGCATGTTTATTGAAGAATTTACCAAAAATATAAATGTTTATATAAATTGGTGTTTATAGGGCATAGAAGATAAAAGAAAAAACATTTGGATAACTTTTGTTTAACATGGAAAAAAAATTTTTTTTACGCTTCCTATTACAGAATACTCGTGTAAAAACATATATGCATGTAAAAATCTGTTTGTTATATGCAATCCTCAAAAAAGGTTTTATTGCAGAAAAATTTTAACCATATTAAAATCTTTTTATAATAATGAGCTACTTGATATTAAGTATCTATGCCGTATTGCAACCGGTTACATGTTAGAAATTTTTTGCATTTTTTTTTGCGACAAGTTTTTTTCTATACGTTGTTTGTAATGTTTTCCGGATTTCTGCCAAAAAAAAACACAAAAAAAATAATAACTTGTAGTTAAAATGCACGTTTACTGAATATAAAAATCAAAAACAATTTCAAATGAATAGATATTAATAATATTATTAAAACCAAAAAAGTCAATGAGCCCCTCTATTATAATAATCTAAATTTCATTTTTATGACCAACTCGGGTTAATACGCATCCTGTTAAGACTCATATTCTTTACGCTTTTCGTTGGGCTCTCTGTCAAATTTTGTATCTTATTAGTACGTTTTATTTGTATATAATATACAGTTGTAATAAAAATATGTGTATAATTTGTTAAAATAGATATATTTTTATTACTTTTTTCGACTTAATAAAAAAAATCTTTTGAGCAATAAAAAAATACAATCGTTTAACGGTATTTTTTGCAGTCGTTGCATACTTTTATTCAGCAGAAATTACAGTTGAATGTTTGTTGCTTAAGACAATATTAACTATACATATAAAGAATCTGGATCGTTTAAATGACAGGATTCCACATTCGTCTCTTTGACGGACTAAAAATTGCGTTAAAAGTATTATTACGAAATATTTGGCATGATTCTTTACGACATATACTGCGATATAAACGAATATTTAATCCAAGACAAATAAATAGACACAAGCAGCCCAAATCCTTTTTACGGGGGTAAAGAGTTTTTGTTGTTCTGTAAAAAAAAATTATTAAACATATATTTTTTTAAAAATGTTCTTTATCATATTTGATATTCTGCAGGTTTACTGCATTGTTTTTGGGTTG
>JAQFYM010005023.1:0-14093 GCA_034694785.1 Agrenia bidenticulata
AAAAAACCGGCTTTTTAAGTAAGAGTTGTTAATGATTTTTATTTTGTTTTGTTATGTTTTAGGCTTTAATAAATTTAATAAATACAAAATAAACGATTGAAATCTTTGTTTTAGTTTGTGTTACATCTAATTGTGTTCTTTATCTTTCAATTTCAATTATTTTTTTTGTTTTTTATCATTTTGTGGTACTATACTCTTACTTCTTATGAGTGATACTTGCGGGCAGTCTTTCTGTATCCTTGTTACTGAACAGTTTAAATGTTTTTCAAGCTCTTTTTATTGTCAAAATTCATAGTTTGTTTTGCGTTCTTCGCCAATTTTTGTTTTTTTTTTCCCTTGTGTAATACAGTCTTTTATTTTTTTTTTATATTATCTTATATTTTATTTCATTGCATTTTTATTTCACATCATAGTTATTGGTTCTTTTTTTTATGTTCGTTGGTTTTAATAAAACTTTGATTGTATTTTAAGTTTACCGTTATTCTAATTATTGTGCGATTATCTTGGTTTCATCTTTATTTTTTATTATTGATCTAATTTTAATATTTTTATTTTTTTTTGAATATTAGGACATTTTGGTTTTGGATGTTATAAGTTTGTTGTTTTGTATATTTTTTTCGTATTTTTGCTCTTAGGACTTTTCAGTTTTGGGAATTTTGGTTTTGGTGATTTTGCCACGCAACGGTTTTATTATGTAGAAGCATAATACAAAAAGTAATTTTTATAAATAAGAAATATCATAAACAGCTATGGCAAAAAACTGCAACTTAATATATATATAAACAAATTAAAATTAATATTTCACACGTAATCTTTAAATTTATTTTATATATGCATTTAATATCCATTTATACTCATCGGCCTTTGTTTTTTTAGTGTTATGTCTATTGTCCTATAGACTATACTATTTTGCAAAATTTGCTAAAAATTCGCAAAAACAGTTAAACTTCTGGCATATTGGATGTTTATTAATAATATTTATTTTCGTTAGATTTATAATTTATTCATCATTTATGGAAGACAATCAACTCGCCGATCGATGAGCCGAAGTCAAACTCGTCGAGCCTAAATTCTAAGGGTGGTTTCAACTCGTCTGTCGACGAGTTAAGTTTTTAGCATATAATGTCTATAAAAAGCCTAACTGATTCAACTCGCCAACCGACGAGTTAAGACCCCCTTTATAATTAAGGCCTCGACGAGGCTGGCTCTAACTCGTCGATTGGCGAGATGAAGCCTATACATCATTTATTAATATTTTTTTTAAAATACTGCAATTGTAAAAAGAAATCTATAAAAGGTGCTTTTTAACGTTAAAATTGCATAACATATATGTTTTAAAGTGTAATGGCACAACCTATGTAAGTATATCCCCGCATTATTTATTCAGATCAAAAAATTTATTCAAATGAATTATTGTGACTGTTAAGCTACAACTATCAGTATTTTGTTTTTTTTTTTATTTTGAGTATTTTGATTGCGGAATTTAAGACGTGATACACTATTTTTACTCTTATCGATTTTTTTTTTGATAATGATAATAAAAATACATAGATTTTTTTGATTATCTGCGTTCTAAATTAAAATTATGGGAACTTTACTCAGTTAAAAAAGATATGTAATGCAGTGTTTCATATATGCGGGCATTGCAGTCTTACCGGGGCAGTTATCTTTTTCTCGGAAAACACATCTGTTTTCTTTTTTTGTTTATCTTTACTTTGATCATGTAATTTTTAAGTGTAAAATAACTTGTCAAATTTCCGATTTCCAAAATAGTATATTTTATCTTTATCTTTTCTTAATTTTCTACATTTATAGTATTTAAGAAAATCTATCCCATCATAAATATGGAGCATACGACGGAAAACCATAAATCCACCTTTACAATAAACATCTAAGAAGAAAAGGAACTAAACAGTACAATAAACATCTTAGAAAAAAAGGCGATTAAAAGTACAAAAAAAGTGTCAACAGTCGAAGTTCCAAGCAAAGATGCAACAATCGACCCTGAATATTTAGATTACATACCATCATATGAGAGTGCAATAGAGGCTTTTAATGATCTCGATTTAACGTCTGGAAAAAATGAAACGACGATTAATGTTGACATAGTAAGTAACAATAGCACTGCCCCCTTATTACCGAACAGTACATCGGTAATAGGTGGTAAAAAGGAGTATCCAAAGGTCACATTTATAGAAGATAAAGTGGAAAAAGAGGATGCTGATTATACCGTAAAAAAAGGCATAATAGGCCGTATTTACAATGTCATAAAAAAGACCATACATACAATTTCAGAAAAGATGATTACAACCAAAGATGTTACGATTGTAAGTGCGGCTAAAACCAAAAATGTTATGATAGAAAACACAACTAAATTTAAAGATGGCATGAAGCATAATGTAGTAAGAATACTTTATTATTTATCATTTTTGTGGCCATTAATATATATTTTGCTAACGATAGGGAGTGCTTTATTCATGCTTTTTTTCACCGTTTTTAATTTATTGTTATGCGATCCATTGGATGAACAGATGTTTTTTGGAATAGGTAAGGAATGGGTCGGTTCGTTGAAGTTATTTTCATCATTTTGTGACTTTATACTGTGGATAACATCTGGTAAAGAACTTGAGCACGGCTGCGAGGAAAGTAGTGCCGAAATAGACAAACAAATAATGTTAAAGCGAATAATCGATTATCCATTAATGCTTTATTTATATCATATCACCATCTATAACAGTAAATCAATAAAAAATTAACATATTGATCTATGAAATCACTATTCATTGATAAATATACATGCGAATGTCAAAAGACATAATGCACTTTATATAAAGATTATAAGGGTAATGCTTGCTGTAAAGCTAATACGATCAAAGTACTAAACCGCACGTATCGCAATGTAGAACAAGATTAGAAAACTAATATTTTTCGTTAAAGACTTTTTATATTTAATAGACCATTGACTGATTAATTTTAGGTTGGTCACCTATGGGCAGGCCTCTTTTTAATTAGAGATTTTCTAAATTTCTCCTAATTCTCCAAAAATTAATTTTAAAAAATGGACAATTTCTCTTAACATAAAATAAGCGGTTGTATTGTTCTAGTACGATCATTAAAAAAATTACATATAAATTACCAAAAAATTGGTGTATTTTATATGCAAAATTATTTTATTGTAGTAAAACAACTGAAAATAAATTTATATTGTGTCAATATGGGCAGAAATCACAGCAAGTATTTTCAGTATTCTTATATTTTAAATTTAAGAACAAACGGACAATTATTGATGATTTACATGAAGTTGAAAAAACCAATCAAAAGAAATTATATTTATTTTAATGAACTAATTACCCTTTATAAAAATATTTTAAAAATAATATGTGTAGTGAAGAAATATAAAGCCCAGTATATGTTATGTTACAAAGAATAACTATAAAAAAAACATACATAATAAATAACCAGAAGTAAAATATGGCTATATCTATGCCGTTTAAACTCGGGTTGTTCATGATTGTAAATGTCTATCTATGTTAGGTGGCTAAAAGTAAGAACATTTAGGCCCCTGTTTACGGTATACAGGGTGTTTCAAACGTATGGAAATGCTATTAATTTCAGACCCCTTTTTAAATCCAAAAAGTACTCTGGTAAAAATACGCCCTCTAAATGGGCGTAGGTCAGTGGCGTACCCAGGAATTTTTAAGCCCGGGGGTAGTCAGTGTTTTTTGAAAAAGATGGGCTTATAACCCTTGTTTTTCGATGTTTTAAAGTTTATAATTTTTATTTGAAAAAATTTTAATTTTAATTTTTTTATTTGGATTCTTAAAATGAAAAAAATCTCTGCACGAAAAAAGACCCCCCCTTAAATTCAGGCGTAAAAAATTTTCTGAAGGGGGGTACACCCCCCTACCCCCCCCCTGGGTACGCCACTGGCGTAGGTATAACAAAAAGGTTCAAAAATTACGAATAAAGAGTACTTATGGTATTGATTTTTTTATAGTCCTACTATTGCGTGCTTATAGTCATAGAATGCTTTGTGAAATTACCTTTCTTCTTTCTTTTTGTCCTTCTTTGATTTAACCTGGTTAAATAGATCATTAGAGGAAATGGAAAATAAATACCAGAACAGGCTAAAAACATGTCTATATATTACAATCATGTTCTATGAATCCATATTCCTGTAATATTACGTGTTTTTGCCAGTTCTGTTATGTCCTTTCTTTTCCTCTAATGAACAATTTGCCCAGGTTGAACCAATTGAAGGACAAAAATAAAGAAGAAGGGTAATTTCACAAAGCATTCTATAAATATAAGCACGCAATAGTAGAACTGTAGAAAAAAAACCAATGCCATAAACACTCTTTATTCGTAATTTTTGAACTTTTTTGTTGTACCTACGCCCAATTTAGAGGGCGTATTTTTACCTGAGTACTTTTTGGCTTTGCAAAGGTGTCTAAAATTAATAGCACTTCCATAATTTTAAAACACCCTGTATAATAGAATGTTTATCTGTCTACGTCTACTTCAAGGTGTTTTTTTTGATCCAAATGCATAGGTACTAGGGGTTTACAAATCAGAGTTTTGAGTTTCTGAGTTCGAGTTGTTTAATTTCCCAAAAACGAGTATCGAGCCGAGTCGAGTTTCGAGTAGAGACCTGCAAGGTCCGGTTATTGATCAAAAGGAACGGACCGAAGCACCTTTTTCCCAAGCATAACCGGACCGGCCCGGAAATACAAATAACCGGACCGGAATGTGGATTCTACAGAAATCGGTTCGTACATACATAGATATCTTATCCCGAATTTTGGGTAAAAATACCCGTCAAATTGGAAAAAAAAATCGTTATAAAAATACAGAAGTAAATTTCATACTATCAAAAAAAAAAAATAGCACAATGATTTTTAACTATTTAAACGCGCAAAATCTTTGTTTTAAATACTTTGTGTTTTCTTTATGTCTTCGTAAATCTATAATTTCATAATCTATTATCATCTAGAACGAACGATTATCTAACACAATACAATACTTTTTACATTTCTAAAAATATGAATATACAGCAATAATATAACAAAATAAAATCATAATAAATCTAACTACACATGGAACACATCTTTTTCAAATTGGAACATACTCCGATAAAACTGCGTCGTTCCCTATTGAAATTGCAAATCTGTCATGATATTTCACAAAAGTTTCTGCACTTGACTAGATTTAGTATATATTTTGTTTATTGCGGTTTTGTACAAAAACGCAAGCTTGCAATGTTAATATGCAATTTATACGAAAAATGTAACAAAGCTAAAATCAAATTGTTGCATATTTCCTTTTTTCTATTCGTAGCATGTTATTTAAATCTAAAAACCATGAACTGATATTCTTACTATACATAAATACAATAGGTAAAGTTTGTAGCCGAACATTTTAAAAGACAACAAATGTAATTTTATTCCTACAAAAAAAAGACATCGCTAGTAGATATTCCGTTTTAAAATTAGCAAAGATTTTTTAAATGTGCTTTAACAAATCTTATTTATGTAAACTCAAAAGATAGAAGTATATCCTAGTAAAAAAAAACCAAATGAAAAGACATGTTGACGCATAGAACCTTAAAAATGCGTAACAAGACTATTTCGAAACTCTATACTTTTTCTAATTCACTGCATAATTTGCATATTTTAAGTGTTAAATAAATGAACTATAAAAACTTTAACATATATTTTCTTTTTTAGTTTAATTCGACATGCTGAAGTTTTTTTTTTTGTTGCTACCATTACTTATGTCATATTGTTTCAGAGTATATTATAAATAGAACAGTTGCATCATTGATAGGAATCGTTTGAAGCTGTTTGGAAAACAATTTTAGATAAAGATGATAAAAATTTGAAGTCTTGTATAGTGCACTTATTTTTTTAAAAACGTGTATTCTTTGTTTTCTGTTGCGTCAGATTGTGTAATATCTTGTATGATAAAAAAGATTTTACATGCATTGGTTACTTAAACCTTTTTAGTAGATTTTAATCGTCTACTTTAATCTTTATAATTTTTTTCGATATCTCTGTTTGATATTTTTTAAATATTAAATCACAAATTACACAACATGAAAAAATATACATCTATTTGTAATAAAAAAATATTAATTATAGTTTTAATTAGTTTTGGCAAAATAAAAAAAAACATAATTACCTCTTGGCTGTATATAAACAGCTTTTTTTGTAGAATTTGTACGCTTTTCAACAAGAAAATCCTTACAACCGGGCCGGAGTCCGGTCAAGTCCGGTCCGGCGCGGTCAATAGCAAGAACGTTTAGGTCTCTAGTTTTGAGTAATTAATAAAACCCTAAAAATAGACTATTTATTGTTTCACAAAGTTATTGCAAGTCAAAAACGAATTTAACTTAAGTTTTAGATATTTTGATCCATTTTTTTGTGGTTGGCACACTGCTTCGGACCAAAAATATGACAAGATTTAGAAAAAATCGTCTAATAGAAACTTTTGTGCTAATTTAAGCCTTTTACTTTATTTTTTGATAATAAATATTTTTATAAAAAATTTTTTACAATAATGTCCACGCAATATATTTTGAAGAATATTGCAGGTCAAAAAAAATTGAAACTCGAAACTCGGAACCCGCAAGTTTTCAAGTTTCGATTTTAGAGCGAGTTTAGAGCGAGTTAACATGTAAAAAACTGGCCTGAGTAACGAGTTTTGAGTTGACTCGACTAAAAACCCCAATAGAACCATTTTTTCAAAATGTCATCTCAGTAATTACACTAGAAATATTTATTTAAAAACATGTATTAATTATAATGAACTAAAACATCAATCTTTTCTGAAGCAAACGCATAAATATGGATGCTGGACACTTCGCCTTGGGCTGAGTTTTCCAAAACTCGCCCGTGGTAGGGCTTGTATTTTTTGGTATCATCATAATTAAAAATTATACATCATGTAATATGATGACCCTAATAAACATATTTAGTATTTTTTTCAATTTTCTGTTTTGTTACCGAACTATAATTTGGTACAAAATTATGCAGCCTACCAAATTTGGTACCAAAAATTAGTATTTAATAAATCCCTGTAAATAAAACTTCAGAGAAAATTGCAAATGATATAAATGCACCGCTGCACAATTATTTTTTTAAGACACAAAAATCTGCAATTTATAAGCCTGTAAAATGTAACTGTAACATGAATGCGCTGTTTACTATAACAATTAAAAAAGAATTATTGCAAAATAATCTAAAGAAAATAAAATTAAACAGAAAATTCTAGACTATACCTGTTTACGTGCATCAATGTAGACTAGGTTATCTTGATGTATATACAAAAAATTGCTTGTAAAGAGAATCTTGCTATAAACTGCTTCATAAATCAAGCTGAAGAAATAAAAGAAGAGGAAATCGTGGTAAGAAAATTATAAGAAAAACATGCAGGTAAAAGTAAATATGCATTTAGAGGAAAGATACTGTTTTTATATTTACTTTCTAAGTGTTTATTTTGGAGATGCACCAGATGAAGAAGAAGAAGAAGAGGTTTCGGCCCGATAATTATACTAAGAGACATATCTAGGACAAGAAAAATTGTTTTCAAATTAAAATCAACAGCGCCTGATATAAAACTTTTGCCTGAAATCTCATATAATATAATTTATTTCTGATAAAAAAGCCGTTGCCTTTGTTGCAAAAAAGATATAACGAAAAGTAAAGGCAGAGGCGCTGCCTGCATTGGATAGTATTATAAGTTACATTTCAATAAGAAAGTAAAATTTATTATCGTACTTAATTGCGCAATTATATAAACCGAATTGTGGCGATATTATTCAAAGCCAACTTAAGCTTTTACAATGGATGATTAGCTTTAATATACCTTTTTCAAGATTAAACGATAGTAAATTTACATAAGAATTAAAGAAAAGGAAATACAAATATTTAGTTAAACATATTAAAGGCAAAATACTTCAAAAGTTTTATAGTACTACAAGGGCTGACATATTTATTCAATTCCAAAATAAACCATGTTTTTAGCTATGTAATAAAAGCACAGATAGCATGTCTCGCAAAATTTTTAATGTATTAATTGAAGAACTCGATGCTAATATTAAATCAAAACCTGTGCAGTTTAAACCCATTGAAGGTATAAACAAGTACAGCATAATAAAAAATGCACGAATTTTTAAATTCACCGCTGCAAATATTATCGGAAACAAAATACAATCTAGTAATTTTGCGTTTTATTGGCAAATAAGGCGTCTTATTGCCTAGTTGTAAAAAAAATAAAAGGAATGATATTTAGAATCGATCCAACTTACTTGTTTGGCAAACTTATTGCATTATTTGGACATATATTTTAAAAAATCAACCTAACTGTAATTTATGGCTTAAACTGTTATCAACAATATCCCCAGAAAAAATAGCATTTGAATATAATTTAATCAGGAACCGCTCAAGTTTTGCTCAAATATCATAAGATGTAAGATGGGGGGCTGATTGGTATTATTCACGTGGGTAACTGATTTTTCTGTCGATTAAGAGCTTTATTTTTTTTAATTTTGCACTCTTTAATTATATGACTATATTTAATTCTCAATGTCTATAAGATGGACTTTGTGTTGTGTATAGTTTTAGAAAGATTTCCTTTTATTTTTAAAAGCTTGAAACTGAAAGTATTATGGTGGAAAAACAGATTAAAATAATTGAAACAATATATAAATGTCTGGAAATAATAAAACACAATGAATATATTTGAATTTAGTAAGTAAATCCGGGTTATAATTTTTTCCTAAGTTATGCATATAATGAATGTCTACAAAAGGATGAAGTTTTAAGATACTGCCGTTTACATCTGTACCAGTAGAAAGTACATTTAGAGCATATCGTCATATGTATACTTATTTTAGAAAGAGCTGTTTATCGAAACAATAAAGTAGTTTTATTTTTTTATTGCAATTATAAATAAAAAATAGCATCGTTATTTTCTTCTCGTTCTTATAATATTAATTTCTTTATATTTTTGGCACCCCTCCTACCAAGAAAATGTAAGCTCTACCCGTGGGGCATACAGGACAACTCGCCCCGGGAGAAAGAATTGTTTGAGATTTAAAAGAAAAGAAAAATAATAGATTGTTATGTAAAATACAAATAAAAAAATAGTAAAAGATGGTTTAATTATAATTGGTTTTGTTGAAACGCATAAGTTTAAAGCTTTTGCAATAAAAATTATTTTTATAGTTTTTTGGTAATTTATCATCCACTAGCATATCCCTATCCCCAACTACTTTTTTAACGTATCGACGCACAATTATCTGCATTTTTCTAGTTTTACAAACTTCATTTTTGCCGTTATCTGCTTTTTATTTGTAGTTTGCTTTTTTTTCTTTGAAGTGCATTATTTTAAATTAAATTTGCAATTTTTATCTTATGATTAAAAGCAGTTAAGGGTAAAATATTCACAGGAGGCAAGAGGGTGCTCATTTATATGTACAACACCTAAACACATAAAAATGCAGATAAATATACCGTTAGAACTTTATTTACTTTTTTTTTTTATTTCATTTATTTATTTTATTTTTTATAAATTACAATAAAAAAATCTTAAAAGTCTAGTAATGTATAGTATAAATAGATCATTTGTATTTCTATACCCCGAACTACGTATTTTACTTATCGTAATTTGTTTTTTTTGTTGTTTTTCTAAAAAACTCGCCTCCGGGGCGAGTTTGCCTTTATTACCCGCGGGCGAGTTACACCGCCCTTTACATTGTTATCCACAATTTACAAAAACAGCATGCAGGTTGTCTTGCTATAAAGAACACAATGTTGGAAATTTATGTTATCCCTTAAATAGGAACGACATGCTGATGTTATACTTCATTCTAAAACTTTTTGTTTATGTAGTATATCAAAAAAAACAGCAATATTAAGACACATGTTTAAGTTGTTAGCTTTGTTTATAATTAGTTCTACTTCACCTAATTAGATATGGAAAACCCCTTTTCTCATAATTTAGCTTAAATTAGATGCTTTCTATTTCTTATAATAAGAAGAGCCTTTAGTTGGATAAAAAGATGTTCACAAACTTGTTGCAATTTAACCTTTACCCAAGCCACTATACCTTACCCTATGACACAAAATAAACCTTCATGTAGAGCCTGTTTTTGTGGCGTTAAGTTTTCTTGTTTACATATTTACTCTGCGTAATAGAAAATCAGCAATTCTTTGTTTTGAATACCGATACTTAAAAAAGTGCGCAAAATTTGCGAAAATCCAAATGCATGTAAATCTCTTATACATAAATGCCAGTAAAAACAGTAGGTTCTAAATATGCGTTACACATGATTTCCTATCAAAATAAGGTTACGTTAACAAGATAAAAATGGCATTAAAATCCAAAAAAAAAACACGTGGATGATCTTATCAAGCTATTATAAGCGATAAAACATTACAAGTATTTTTTTGAAAGGGAATTAAATTGCAAATTTTATGTATAAATGTCATTTAATGCAGTGATATGTTGACACTTATGCTTTTGACATCTTTTTATGCTTATTTGGTGTTTTTTTTTTTTTGCCATACTTTAAGAAAGGGATAACTTAAGAGCTGTATTTAAGAATACCGAAACATTTGATTTTTTGACACTATTAACGTCAATATGAAAAAAATAAGTTTTATAGAATTTTCCTACAAATCATATAGTCAACATTAAATCTAAATAGTTAAATAATAGGCCTGTCGGAGGAGTTAGAATATGTTAACTGCGTAATAAAAAACAAGAAAAAATTGTTAGTATAGATGAAATATACACTAAAATGCATGTTCTGTATAAATTAACTTTACCCACAGCAGATTTACTTTTGATTAAAAGTATACTTTTTGTTAGGAATGTAGTAAAGTAACAATAAACAATAATTTAATATACACTGTTTCTGTAATATCACAAACCAGTAAAAAATTAAATTTTAGCAACAACTCTTAATTGAGGAAAAACAAAATACAAGTAAATAATATTAGTGATATATTATATGCTAAAATTCGTAACGAACACCTAAAAGGTATACTTTTTTATACATACAACCCTTTAATAGCTCAGTTTTTTATGTGGCTAATATTTACAAGCAGGCCTCTTTTCGTCGATCAGAGAAATACAGACCAACTAGTAGCGACTTTAATATGATGAAGTTCGGAACCTTTTAGTCGCCAAGTATTATTTCTACTGTATAATAAGTTAAAATAAGCGTACCGGTGTCAGCTCGTCGACCGACGAGTTGTGAACCCAGATACGGATTGCCACGTCGGGTGCTGGGGGCACTTTTTTCTTCCGAACCCCTATTTTTTTAATGCTTTTTTTTAGTGTAGGCAGCTCACAAATCCAGTTTTGAAGTTTTTATGTGTTGCTTCATATCAATTTTTAGTAAAAGTAATTTTGAATCAGCAGAAAGTGAATTCTGTTTTTAAGCGTATATTTATAATTAATTTGACATTATACAGCCAATAAATTTAATAACGGTTTTAAATGGAATGCGTAGACACGTGTATCCAGTACACTTGAAAAAAAATCATTATAATTTTTTTAGGCAAAAATTTGATTTACAAAATACTTCTAAATGGAAAAAAATAATAATATTTTTGTAAAATATTCTTTTTAAAAAAAATAGCTAATACACAGTTCATTGCACAATTTAAAATTACGTGTCGTTCAACGTGTATACTTAAAAAAAAAAAATATTGCTAACACAGGTTTGTTTTAACTTTTAAAAATACCCGTTAGTAAGTTGATACAAAGCTATCAACGCATATTTAACTATCAAAGGTATAAGACGGTAACAAATGAATTTATCCGTATTTTGTAAAATATAAAAATAAAAAATAGAAACAGCAAGCTTAATAAAAACATCCATTTGTGTTGGTTGTGCATTTTACAGCGTAGTTTGATCGGGTTGTTTTGTACTTAAAGAGTGTTTTAAAAAATCAAAAATTGATTGAATATATCATTTAAAAAGATATAAACAAAAACATGTTTGAGATCTATAACTTTTATTTTTGCATGCTATCTATGCAAAAAAAAAAAGAATTTAGATATTGATAATAGAAATTGGACTTGTGTGCGCTTGAAAATAATTTATAGTGCGTTTACATTTTATCTGGTTCAAAGAACTATATTTTGGTATTGCAGCGCAGAATAACAACACGATGTAACGTGTTCATGCAGTCTTTGCAAAGAAAAATATGAACTCGTTTTTTTTTGCGTTTTAGCAAATGTTGAGTTTTATGCTAAAACTGCTTACTAAGATACGTAATAAAGAATGATTAAAAAGTGTTTAAGCATAATTTTTTTTTTATTATGAAATATTATTTTTTTGGCTTACAAAAATGGAAAAATCTTATAATTACAATAACGAGTAGTTAATTTAAAATATTTCAAGTATTGTGCGCATATCGAAACAACAAAAAAACGCTGTAACATATACATTTTATGCATCGACGTGTATATAATTCTTTTTTAATATCGTCTTCTTTGCTAAATATGCATCACAAAAACATTTTTTTTTGTTGGTTTTTTTAACAAAATAACGTGTCTCGAAAAACTTTTTTTGGGGCCCCCTTAGCCGGAATCCCTAGTGCTCCCCATCCGTAACTCCTGTCCTGTAAATTCCATTTTTTTATTTATGATCCTGATGAGTCGGGCTATATCTCGTCGAGTGAAGAAATAGAACCTGTATGTTGCAATAGCTGCTAATACTAACAAGCTGGTGTTTGTCAGTATGTAAAAATAGACGGCTTTTTAGGCGTTTTTTCACTACCTTATCTGTATAATATCTGACAACACTTTATATTATTTTATGTCCATTTCCTCAATTAAGACATGAGAAAAAAAATCTAATTTATTTTCTATATAATTGCGGACACTCGAATTAAAACCCGTGAATTAGCAAAATAAATAAACGCCACGCAATTTTAAATTAAAACACAACCAAAAAACACTATTACTAATGCTTCCTGTGTAAAAATGAACAGTGCGTTGTTGTTATGTTTTTTTTATTTTTTATTTTCGTCCTTAAAAACAAATATGTTCAAATTTATTGTAGAAGCGATTTTTTTTCAGTGCAGATATACACGTCTTATTATTTTTTGTTCTTTCATCCAATCGTACTATTAGGGTTTTTTTTTTTTTTGGTTAGAAAACTAAGGGCGAATCTGGATTTAGAAGAAACTATTTCTTTTCCGGTTTTTTCGTGTCAAAGAAACTATTGAATCTGGATTTACTTAAAAAGAAACAGTTTTTGTAAAAATGTATTCTTTGTAAAGAAATCATTTCTTTTCTTATATATCTTTTGTACAGAGAAAAAAAAACTAGTCCTTACGTATTTCTTTTACAGTTTCTTTTGCATAAATATTATATTGTATTCAATGGAAAAAGAAAACACAGCATTAATGATAGGGACCAAAAAGGTATTAGAAAACAACCCAAATAAATGCCATGTTGTATCAGCGTAATTAAATAGGAATCAAGATCAGTGGTTTAAAAGATACTATAGAAAAACTTGAGTCTAGTAAATAAATCATATAACAAAACTTAAATGTAGTTGTTTATCTTTTTAAATTGGGTTTGGTCATAGATATACATTATTTAGCTAGAATTACAAGGCTTTCTTATTTTTGAAATAAAGGGAAATATTGGAAGTTTACTGGGTACTTTTTAAAGTTTTTAAAATACATAAAAGTTGTGAAAAAAGGTATATTATGCATATCACTGATTTTTTTGGATTTACTTCTTATTAAAAAATCATTTATAATAAACTTCTACAATTGGATACCCTATATATAGTTTGGATACCACTCTAGCTTTAGAAAAAAAATAGACCAAGAAAAATCAAGTCAAAATAATAATTTGTTTATTGCCATAATTTATTGTCGTATTTTTAATGAGAAAGGATTAAAGCTTAAAAAATTATCTTATAACAGTATTTTTAGTAAAACTTACGTCTTTAAAGTACATTCTGTATTGATCTGTATATAATTCCCGTTTTATAATATTTTTTTATCCGGCGAAAAATAATCATATACTATTACATATTAATAGACAATGAAAACTAGTTT
>JAQFYM010005024.1:0-14093 GCA_034694785.1 Agrenia bidenticulata
CTTTTGTGTTTTTAAAACCCCCCCCCCCCGTATCATTGGACATGCTTTTGCCTAAAAGAGTATGAATACCTATATCACACTTATTTTATACAAGAATAGGGTTTGATTGCATGAATAAAAGGTAACTAACATAAGACAATGTAAAATGATTAAACTTGTAATTTACCGAGAAATTTTTTTACCATTTTAGGTCTGATAGTTATTTCTGTTACAGAAAAAGGCCATTTATACAAGACGCGATTTCTTTTTGAAGCTGTTAGTTCGACAAAATTAGGATGCAATGTTTTTAAAAAAACACACATATTTTGCGTCATAGAACGCAGCTTCAGCTATTAATGATTTAACGATAGAGAGTAGAAGTAAATATATTTTAACGATACATGAGTTGGCACGGTTTGCTCAGAAAGACATTTACTCGATATAAAAGAGCGGGTTTCTTATATGTTTTACAGACTATAAATATATTATTACTGTAGAATTTTTGCGTTAAAAAAAATCATCATATATATGTCCATTCGTGCAATTTTTGAACTTCACTTCTATAAGCAAAATTTCTGTGTAAAACTTTAAGAATTTTTGTAAAATCAGATTTATTTATATGTTTTAAATGCTAATTTTAAACGAATCATTCGATGAATAAAGCTTCCCAGTGCTAATGAATCCATGTGAAACTTTAGCATTAAGGAATATCTAGAATCTTTTTTACACGCCATATATGCCATTATTTATAAACGAATTATTATTGACTGGTATTTGAACCTATTGATACACACAAAAAAAATGACATATCAAAATAAACTCTATGTATTAGTTTTAAAAATTAGTCATGGTCTAATACGATCCTTGGTAAAAACCGGTCAAAAAAACGCGGCTTTGCACATATTAATTAGAACAAACAGTGTACAACCCCAGATTGATGACTTCTTAGATGCTAGCGTTTGTTATTTTTCTAAATATAAAAGCAAAAAACAAAACAACTCGAATAAAAAATTTATGGTGTGTAGAACACATGAAAATTTTCAGGCACCAGCTTTTATATAACAAAAAGGTCGTGTTTAGAACGTTCATATTTAAACTATATTTATTGATAAGCATCAGACTCATTTATACCATGTTCTAGTAATTTTCGTACTTTTAATGTAGAGGCTGTTACTTTCATACATAAAAATGTATTTTTTTTAGCATTTAAAGTAAAATTTTCTAACATTTAAACACAAAAATTTTTGCAATTAATATGAACTTATCATTTCATAACAAAAAAATTGAAAAAAAGCTGAAAAGGTATATTCTTTAATCCACATATTATTTTATTACTAATATTTGTGGTGCCAGCATTGCTTGAAAAAATATAAAAAAAAAACAATAAAAAAGTTTAAACTTTTTTCAAAAGAACAGATAATCTTAGATAAAATGGAGTATAATTTTATTTAGGAAAAATTTTGCTATATTTGAAAAATTCAAGTAATCAGCCTTTTTACATAAAGATTACTTGCAATTCTGCAACCAACACCCAATTTAAGGCAAAATCCAATGCAATTAAATATATAAATGATAAATAAAAAATTTTTACAATATACTAATCAGCAGCAAATTCTTTATTTCTATAAATTGAAAAGACGAAAAATAATCATGTAAGTTCTTTATGTATGATTTATGAAACAGAATTTTGTATCATGACAAAACAAAAAAAAGTAGGTTTACACAACCGTTTTAATACACTACCAAGTTTTTTACTTTTTTATATATTTTATAAGATCAATGTATGATGATATCAAACCAGAATACCATAAGGATGTACATAAAACATTGATAGTATTTTTAGCGGGATGCTCATTTTTTTTTTGTACAATGTAAAATTTACTGTTGAGTTGAGTTTATTTAATTTTGTATATTATACAAGTATGTACTAGCAAAATATATATGAAGGTTCTTATTGCTATGATTGAAGCATTCATACAATTGTTTGTGTCATCGCTAGTTGTTATCAATTATTTCTACATGTGTTTTAGAGATTTTAACTCCTAAAGAATTTCTAATTTGAAGCTTAATTCGCTTTAAATCATACTTAATAAAAACAATATTAGGTAATCTAGTATACTATAAATATGTATTAATTATACGTATAATATTTACTTATTCATATCGGATTTGATAAAAAAGGGAAGCATTTTTATAATTTAAGCCAATAAATGGGTTTTGTAAGCAAAGAAACCTTTAAAGAATCTCATGTTGTAGTAAAATGAATCTTTGCAACTAAATCAAACTATATTGTAAAAGAAAGAATTAATTTTATTAAATTTAGTTTCTCTATAATTTTTTATTCATTTTTTTTTGTAAAGCATTATGGTGGAAATTAAGTTTGGAATTTTTGTTGATTATATCACTTAAATATGTCAATAGCAATAGGTTTTTAGCCATTCATCTTTTCTTTATACGGCCATAAAACGTAGCAAAATGAATATTATACAAAAAACCAATCTTTTTTTTGTTATAGCTTTTTGTATTATTTTTTTTTATGGTATAATAAAACGTGAAATATGTACATCAAAATCACTTTGACTTTAAATAGATTATACAGTTTTTTTTGCAGCATAAAATAGCAAAAACAATGCAACGGTTTTTTATGTCTGTATATTTACTCATAAATACTAAAAGTATATCTTCAATGATCTTAGCAAGTCTCTATTGTTTCTTGCGCATATATTGTCACTTTTCAACTATATAACATTCGGAAAAGGCACTTGTAAGTTACCAATTTATCTATTACCCTTATCCGTAAATTAAATAAAAAAAGCGCGAAAGAAATACAAGATTTTTTCGAATTACATAAATCCGGTAAAATTAATACCCATATATGTCAACTTTCAACAAAAACAATATTTTAGAAAAAAAACAAGAAAAAAGCCAAAATTCCTTTTTAGGAAAAAATAGATGTGGAAACGAATTGCAAAAAGACATAAAATTTAAAACCAACAATTTGACACTATTATTTCATACATTTTAACATTAGTGCATCATATTAAAAACAGAAAAAAAAGTACACATACATTGTGCAAGTAGCACAAGAATACAAAATCATTTGTAACCGAACAGACCGGAATAAGAGGCATGAGCAATGAAAATACAGCATTTTGGGTTTAGGAATGAGTTAAACGAACTCGGAATTTATGCGCTTGTATCAAAAAAGACTAAGTTCGGACGCATTATTTTTCCTCCGTAATAAATTATGCATATTTTGCAAATATCGAACTTAAAAAACAGAAGGAAGCACTTAGAAGTATTGATCATTTGTTCGTTAACAAAAGTCCTTTAGTGGCTCTGCAGCCAGGGTAGTGTTACAATATGGCAAAGCCTAAAAAAAGGTGAACCAGAGTCTAGAAGACCACACGGGAGATGAATATTAAAAAATATAGTGTTTTTAGTGGTTTCTACAGTGTCATTAGAGTCTAAAGGTCAGTATGTGTAAAAGATGTAAGACAGAGAAATAAAAGAGGAATATATTTTATGTGCGGAATACGGGGAAATCGCACATAGGGAAAAAACAGAGAAACAGAAGTAAATTACAGTATTTTAGATTAAGTGGTGGTTTGAATTAGTCTTTGGACAATTGGTCGAGAAAGTTCAATCATTATACAGGTTTAATACGTGGGTTAAAAGACAAGAATATACAATATTTCGCATTTTATTTTATGAACACGGAGGCTTACTAGTAAGGATTTTATATAAGCGGAGCCATAGACATGGCAAGAGTTTGCAAAAAGAATTAAGACAAACTCTGACGAGAGAAAAGTGGATACGACGACGCAATACTTGACAAATTTTTATGGTAGAGACCGGCAAGGAATAAGGTAAAATGGCAGTATGTAGGCAACAAGTAAGAGATAAAAGCAACGACAGATTGAGATAAGACACTGATTATACAAATAATTATTAATAACATGAATAACAAGAAACAGATACTTTAAAGCTGCATATGAAAAACGATTCCGACAAAATGAATTTACTATGATTGGTAGACATCAAAAGAACGGCAAAGTTAAAAAACGTTATACTAGAAAACATGATAGATGTTATAGTATAACAGATGGGAAGGAGAACGAACAGTTAACAAAACACTTCAATGAGTTTGCATATTCAATGAGATAGACCAGGAATTTGACTATCAGCATGTTCCACCTAAGTGTAACAACGGCAATACAACACATTACAAATACCAACACAATAATCCGCGGAACTAAACACCGTATAATGCAACAAGTAAAAGTAGTCAAAAGAGAGTGCCGATAGAGATTATGGGAAAAAAGTAAGCATAAGATAAGGTAGATCAGGTCGCACACGAGGAAGAATTTTAAAGAGAAACTTTACGAATTTACTGGTAAAGATAAAAAAAGACGCAAAGTTAATTGCATACGAACAACATGCTATAAGACAATATATAATATATACATTAGTAAAAAACGAAATGATAACAGATAAGATACTAAATTTACTAGTAAAAAAGTGTATAAAAACGTTTTCCCGACAGCATACTGTACAGGAGACAGAGATATATAATATAATGAGATGAGTAATCAGGATGGACGAACAATAAACGACCGTAGTATATAAAGGGGCCAAATTTGTAGTGATATGGCTATGTTTACAAGCGTATTGTAATTCCGATACGCGCAAAACATAAAAAAAATTGACACTAGCAAACAGTTGCGTAATGCAATCATTAAGGACTTTGTAATAGTCTACCAATAAATAAAAATCTAGTTCTCGTATTTTAAGCGTAAGTGTTCGCGATAGCAACACATTAGCTGCATATAAGCATAAATTGGATAAAAACACGAGCATTCCTAGACTCTTGAAGACAAGGTGTAAGGATTCACAGAGAATTAAGTAAATTATATATTTTGACCAATAAGTTTAAAAAAGCATGAAAACATTTTTAGTACGACATTTACGAAGACAGCAAAGATATTGAAATTTTACGCACATAAACCAAGACTAAAAAAAAGCATTTACACACAGTTGTGCGCGATAGCGGTAAATTACAAGATGGAAGAAGAACACCCATCGAACTTTGGGCATAATTTAAACTAGAACCAGCAAGAAAACACAAGACTATAACAGGGGAATTATTGAACGAGCTCACCAATACAGGGAGTATGGATTGTAAACAACACGTGTAACTCGATAACATTTTAATGAAACATCATTATTGCGAAATGCGAGGTATTACAAAATTGCACGATCCTGACGACATGGGTAGATATAAGCGGAACAGAATATGGTTTGACTAAAATACATTAATTGCATTCCTTTAGTAGAAAAAAAGATACAACAAAGTTTGAAAATTCGGTGGGTGAATGGATTTTGACTATAGTAATAAAAAATAAAAATATAAAGCACATAATTGCGTTTAAGGATGAATAAAAGGTGGCTATAGTCGAAATCATACAGAACATATCCTGAAAAGGATTTTACAATCGCGAGTTTCTCAGAGTATATAACAAGAGGCTTGATCCGTACATCGGAATCGAAATTTTGCTCGCATATTGTACTGGTCAAGAAAACGGTTGGCGCATTGCGGTCCTGTATAGACTACAAAAGTTATAACGCGAAAACGGGAAATGATGTATTCATGTTACCCAGGATGAAAAATACAGGAAAAAGCAGTAATAATAAAATATGTTGCCTCGTATAGAAGCAAAGAGAGATATACGTAATCCCTAATAATTAGAGGAAGCTGGCGAAGACAGGGTTCTAGCCATTTTCGCAGTTGTTTGGTTTACTTAATTTTGTTGTTTGGATTGTAGGCTGAGACTGCGAACTTGCAGTTTAATGTATACCTTACTACTAGTGGTGGACTTCCAATTTTTTTCTAATGGGGTCCGCCAAAAGAAAAACTTGCTATATGAAAAGGGGTAGTCTGTATTTTTTCAAACGTTTAAAAATGCAATCGAACAAAGCTTTTTTTGTGTAAACGTATTTTTATTTACTCAAATCTTTTATTGGTAAATTATAGGTTGCTTTTTTTTCTTGAATAAACTAAAACGAAAAACTCCTACAAATCTTGGCTCTGAAAATTGTCAGCAAAAGCGTTTTTTTTTAATTTGATTGTGTTGGTAAGGCCGTTTAATGTTATAAACACTTTTACTTGTAAAGCTAGAAAATTATTTTTATATTTTTCAACAAAGTTTTTTGAAGCTCTAGTAATGCACTTATTTGTTGCAAAAAGCATTATATTGCAGTTTATACGCGTTTTTTACAGCGTGTCGACAACTTTTTATGTAACAAAAAATGTAGCCTGTAACAGTGGTAGTAACAATCAATAATAATTGTGCCGTTTTGTTATTAAAAAATGAGTATAAAAAAACACATACTTACAGTAAATTATCGTCCGCATGTGTTCTTGCATTTAAATGTTGAAGGCACGACTAAACGCTGTACGACGTATTGCCTTCGACCGTATGCGAGGCATAAGAGTCGCAGCATAACACTATTGATAGAGTAGACAATACCCTTTCAAAGTAGAAAATCAGTAGTGCCGTTCTCTCTTTCGTGCATAAAAAAGAACATACAAGTGAAAAGCTATAATATTTAAGCAGGCTGTATAATAAAAGATTAAATGTCTATAAAGTAATTGCGTTTAATTACAAGGATTATCACTTCGGGTTATTATAAAGAAACTAATACAAGACACGACATCTAAAGGTGCACCACTTTTGTTGCACAAACGCATCTTCACAGCGTAAAAAACTATTTCTTTGTATGCCTATATGTGTTTTTTTTTTGATTTGTCAATAAAAGAAAAATTGAAAAAGGTTAGGTCTCAATAGCAAGAGAAAATCAGGTACTTGTATCTGTTTTTTGTTTAATTTGCAATTTTATGCGTATATCCGCAACCAGACATTCTTTTTGAACTCTGTTCGAGCGCAACGCAGAAAATTATTTCTTTATTTCGTTTTACTGTACTCAACTTGTTTAAAAAAACGGTATTTCTTGCTTTTTGTACAGTGGCACGCCTCTTTCTTTTTTGGCACGTCTGTAGACTAGCTTGTCACGAAGCTTTCATTTTAGGCAAAGGAAAAAAGCACGCAACTTAATATAAAACTTTTTTGTTTGCAATAATTCTGAGCGTAAAGACCACGATATGTTTTTGTGCAGTAAAAACCTTTCTATGCCAATATTTGTAACCATAAAATTTAAAAGTACTTTTCTTAGCTTTCCTTACCTATCTGAATCGACACCAGACTTTAATAAAACCGGTTCTCTACCAAACCAACCCGGCAGTGCATTTGCACATGTTGCTAGCTTTTGTATATACTTTTGTCATTTGCTTGTGTATTAAGTCAATTTTCTTTGTGTTTGTTGCGTATCGTGGGCGCTAATATCTTACCATGTGCCTTGATTGTGACATCAGGTCTTTAAATGTCTAGATATAAGTATGATCGAACAGTAAATAGCCAAAGAAAGAATTAATCAGGCATTCACTATCAATTAATCAGAAAGTACTTAAAAATAATGTTTTTTCAAAAGGAATTTAACGATTTTTACAAAGCATAGAAGGTTATATTATTGACTTGGTAAAAAATAGTATTTTTAGTATGAACTTTTTGCTTTACAATATTAATTTGTACATTTTGTAATTTTTGGTAAACGCGATTCACGTTAGTCCGTCACGATAATAACTAATATCCGTTTTTTGGCGCGCGACATTTATCTGCATTTTGTAGGCAAATTTTAATCTTGGGTGGCAACGTGTCTTTAGATAAAAACGCCTGACATTCTTTTGGCATCAAGAGAAAAACAGCTTAAACCAAGTTAAAAAAGACTGGCGTACAGGCACTAAACAGAACCAGCAAAATATTTTACAAGCATTTTTGCGCACGTGTTAAAGATAGCTGGCTCTAAACAGCTTATGATACAGCAACAGACCTGCAAGAGATACTTCATATTTTCGGTAACCTAGTTACAGGGCATAAAAAAAAGTTTGCACAAATCAGTTTTAATATCGGATACTAAAGTTATACTACCAAGATCTTACGAGTTCTGCCGTTTGTCTAAGTATATGACTGTACCTAGTAAGACTATGTATTTAAATCAACCCCCATTTAATTTTTTACAAATTAATGATTGTGAAAAACAATAAAAAAATACGAGAAATTGCATTTCTTGAGAGTCAAAACCCACCTTTACTTACAAAAAAACTGACGGAGGAGTTGAACCAGCCTCTTCGTGTACCTCCAGACTTCACTTGATCCCATCCCTGGATATCACCACTGAATACAAATGTTGATTTAACTTAGATCTACTTTAAATGGCGAATTTTTCTAACAAAAAAAACTGCAGCCTTATTAAGCTTATTATCACAACAGGCAAAAAAGTGCAGGGGGGCTCAGCGCCCCTAAAAATGGCATTAAAAAAAGGGGGCTCGAGACCCCCTGCAAATCCCTCTTGGATACCACCCCTGCTTACTACACAAGTTTGAAATAAAATTTTAAGTAGCATATTCAGATGATTTAGCAAAATTCGTAGATAAAATGGAAAAACATTTGAGACACTTGGGGAAATTTATAAAAGAGATTAACGCATGTGATTTAATATCACTTGCAGAAAGAGTGAGTTTTGTGCGACAGAGAGTATTTTTTTTTGCCTTTATCTGCGCCAACAGGGTAAAAGTATTTGTTATGTTAATATATAGGCTAAAAAGAAAATTCCAGAACCAAGAAAAAGGAAACATATACATAAATTTTTCGGACATGAAATCGCATTTTAGAAATATATTTCAGGTTTTTTTTCGAATTACGGCTATCATTGACAAATTATAAAAAAAAGGATATATTGGAATGCTGGGACACACAATTAAAAAGTGTTAATCTTTTCCAGTATAAAAAATTGTAGTGAGTATAATTTTTTCATTTCCAGATCAGCGTAAGCAAAAATATAGTTGTATTATGCAAGCAAACTAGAGATGAATGCAGGTCTGATACAAAGGCAATAAGAGAAAGAATATGTGGTAATGTTACGGAAGCAGGGTAACAACCAGATATAAATATAAATTACACAACTTATGCATAAGAGTGTTTAGCTAAGATTTTTGTCTTAAGATATGGTGGGTTTTTTATACTGGAACACATTACCGATATACAAAGATAAATCGACATTTAAATTTGTAAAATTCATAGAACCCACCGGCAAGAAAAAATGGATGGATACTCTTTATGCAGGAATTTGCATTTACGACTACACATATTTAAGATAAGCAGTTACAAATCGAACTTTATAAGCGCAAACGGGGTTATAAGGCAAAATACGGGTGACAGAGACAAATAGAATAGGAAAAGGAGTTGAAACGGTTTCAACCTAGTCGCAGATCAGTAGTAGATAACTGGAACTTTGTAATGCGCTAGCATTGCGGTTTAGGACATGCGGGTTTTAAGACAGTATACAGAGTATGCCGGATAGGTGTTTATAGGAAAACATGCGTAGGGATAAAAAACGGGTCTGAAGCAAACTTTGCGGGTGTGCGTAATCTACAAACTGGAACATGAAAGTTGATTACCCAATTTAGGTTGGTGATGCAAAAAAGTAAATTGGAATTTACACAACTAGGCCGTAAAGCCCAATTAAAACTAACTTAATTGTATTTTAGTTGCACGAGACTACTATACTTTCATTATATTCTTACAAGCAGTGCCAAATAAAACAGCGAATAAAGTGGCTACATAGATTTTTGAGGATATAATATTAAAGCATGAATGCCAAGGGGATAATACTCTGTACATATTGATGAGAGTATACGAATAAAATGAGCAAAGTGTTATGTAGAAAGCTTTCAATCAAAAAGAAATTTTCATCACAGTATAGATCTTTAATTAACGAGTAGGTCGAAAGAACAGACCGTACTACATAAGCAGTGGCCGCAAAAGAAAAGTTTATAAAATGCAGAAAAAAGTGATGATGCAATTGCTTTGATATAATTTAATAAATAATATGGTTATAGGACAAATTAGACTAGAGCACGTATGAGCTTTTCCGTTAAAGAATGGTTGCACTACCATACTTAATGGCGAAATAGAATACAGAAACACAGTGCAGAGAGGATTTTAAAGATACAGGACAGTTGCCAACAATTCTTTAACCACAAACGAAGAGAACAACAAACCCAAACAAAGCCTCAGTCAAGAGAAATGAAAACAGCAGTTGGTGACGTGGTTCCTATAAAGAAAAAAAGACAAAAAAATAATATGAACTAAAATCTAGGAGACCATACATTGTAGAAGCCGCGAGACAAAAATGAGTTTTTTTTTGATTGTGGACCCTTATAAAAATAAAAATAAGGTGGCACAAAGAAAAATAATTACTAGGATAGGAATATGAACAGACCTAGACAAACAAAATTGCATGCAGTAAGGCATGGAGACAGTAGACACGCTAAGAGAAAAACTATAAAAAATACACTGACATGAAACCGAAGACATGAAGCATACCCTACAAACAGATTATATGCGAAGACAAAAGTAGAAATATGTTCAAGTCATTAAGCTCAATGAAATAATCAACCTGCATAAAAAAAAACTATAAAATCAAACGGAATAAAAATGTGAAAGGCAATCATAACAGCGCAAACAGACTATGTAACATGAGAAAAAGTGTTAGAAATGAAAAACAATTACGATTGAAAGCCTATGGCAGAAATTAAAGCGGTAGAGGGCAAAGGGAACTTGGAAAGGCGCACGGACGCGACCAAAAAAAAGAAGGGTACTTGATACCGAACAGACAAAAAAAGAGGCGAGGGCAATAGAATGACAGTTGTCCGCGTCGATAGACGAATGCAGCGGATCTGGCTTTTATGCGGAAGTGCCAAAAAGATCCAGTTCGGACCCCTTATATTCGCCTCAATAAAATAAAATCATATTTGGAATTGAGAACCCACAAAGAACAGGAGATACCGGATCAGTAAGGATTTTATTAGAACGACAACAACAAGTCCCGGAATGACTTTTAAGCACTTGTATGGTCGCAATTATAGAAAAAAATAATAGGTAAAAGCTGCTTACAAAAATAGTGAATTTAATATGTAAAAGGCACTAAATACTTAAAATTCAAGCTAGAAAAAAAAGACTTTAATTACTAGAAAACGATTATACAACTTACAAGAATAGATTGCAAAAAAACAAAATAGATAAAAAATGTAGCTAAAAGTGTATATTAACCATAGATCTAAAACCAATTTTAATGAAATAAAAAAAAAAAAACATATAAAAAAATTATCTGTTTTGGGCTAAAAACACGTTTGAAAAAAAGCAAAAAACTGCAACCTGCATAATAAACACATTTATAAAACGTGATTTTTTCTCAACGCATCTTTTGTCATTTTTAAGGGAATTATCAAATCGTAAATTTGAGATGACTGATCTACCTATTATCATGAGAAAGACAGCTGTACGCTTAGTGCCGCCAATATAAAAAAAAACAGTAATTATTAAACTTATTGCTTTATAATCGGATAACATGCCCATTACTAGACAAAATTTAAAAACTGATTTATTGGTCTATAACATACAATTCGAAATACATTTAATAAATCAAACCATCGATAAAGTAATTTTTTTTTGTGATTAAATGATTCTTGATTGAAAAAATAAAAATACTTATTAAGATATATATTCATACTAATGTTTTACTTTCGACAAAAAGCAAAGTGACGTTAGTAACAGTTTATATTGAAAAGAAATTGAGTCAAAATATGTTAATACGACACTTACAATACCAAAAGCGTTAATCTTTTGGTCATTTTTATTTTTTTTGACTATTTTTGCACCTGTTGTTGTGTATACGACATTTTAATAAATGACAAAATTTTTTTGTGTGCGAAATACAGATCTTAAATGTGAAAAAACACTTAAAAAATACCAGAAATAAAAGAAAAAAGACTTGTTAATAAATTAAACAATCTTGACGCACGATAATACTTGTAAGATTCATATGTCAGTAAAAAAAAACAGTATAGTATCAGAAAACAAAATATTTACATTGTCTTTTTCTAAAAAGGAATTTAGACCCCTTGGCACACAAATTGTTTTTCCAACAGACTAAAAAGACTATAAAAATAGTATAACTTGTAATCGTAGCCCCATAGATCAAAAAACAGGGCAATATAAGTAAAAAATGACTAATTGTGTTGTAATGGTGATGGATTTTTATAGCGAATTTTTTTAAAACAAAAAATATATAAATAAATTTTGCTTAAAAAAATAAAAGCAAATGATAATTAACTATAACGTACAATTAATAATAATCAAAACATCATCACAACTTATTGCCAATTTAAACAAGAAAATATACATAATAGCACAATACTTTTTTTAACATACTGATAATCTAGATACATGTATGTACAGAACAAATACGTACTTATCAAAGTTCAAGATATAATTCAAAAGCAAAAAAAAAAGCATGTATTTTAACATTAAATGCAGAACATACGTATATAAGAACCTATTCTATGTAACAAAGAATGTATAATACGTATTCTAATGTCTTTAAATTTTTCGCAGAATAATATTTAGTTATATTTTTGCTTTTTTATTTTTTTACAGGGTTTTAAAAAAGTTAAGGCAGCTGTCGTATGTACAATGACTAAAAATATGTTAGTAACAATGTGCCTAACAAAGATCATTGTAAAGCAAGTAATGAAAATATGGCAGTATGAATTTTTGGGTACGTAGGTATAGATTTTACACTGCGTACTATGTTATAAAATCGATTAAGACATTTAAAAACGGGAATACAATTTATTTGTGCTTTGTGTATATATTTTAAGTTTTCCAATTTTTTATGTATTTTTAAAATTTTCTGCTGCGTTATCATTAAGGTGTAAAAAAAATTTGTTACCTTTCCATGATAAAAAAAGTAATTTTAAATAATGATTTTTTTATTTATAGTGTTATTTAAAAAAATGTGAACATGTGCCTTTACTTTTTTTGTACTGCAATGCATTAAAACGTTTAAAAAAATAGTATCTCGCTTTAATTAATATAGTTTCGATAAATACATTAAATTAAAAAGATAAAAATCTTGCAAAAATTTATAAAAAAAATCATTGGGCAACTATATTAAAAACAATCGAGTATTAATATCAAAACAAATATAAAAAGTATATATAAAAATTTTTTAATTAAATTATAAACAATATGTATATTTGCTTTTGTTTTCGAAATAATTCGGTGTATAACTAAGTAAAAAGATTGTAAAGTGTATCCAAAATACAAACACATTATTGTTAGTTCAATTGACAACTTATACGAAAAACAAAGTATTTCCGTTTTTGGCAATTATCATTTTTTTTCAAATAGTTTTTAAATTAAGATTAAACCTTTTATAACAAAAAACCAGAAAACTAAAAATTGAACAGAAATGGCATATAATTGTATTCTGAATTTATGTTTTAGCCTATATATATTGAAATTTTTTATGTCTTTTTAATAACGACTTATGTTTGTATATACACTTTTAAATGAAGTATTTAGTGATGTCATGCATTGCTCGACCACGTAAATATTGCAGGAACTTATGGCGAGCCTTTATACGTGTTTTCATGCTTTAGTAGTAAAAAAACAGTTTCTAATATGTATTTTAAACAAAAAAACTCTATTTAACAGTAAGATAATTACATTATTGTAAAAAAGAGTTCGAATAAGTTTTAAGTTATAAAAATGTGTATATCAAACCAGGTTGTTGTAATGTTGGTACTTGGTTCGCACTACATGCTCAAATATAATTTCAGCAAACAAAAAAATAAATCATTTTCTCCTAGAATCTTAATTTACGTACTATCATATTAAATTTTTTTCTACTTTTTTTTTGTATTGATTTTTTTTTTTGTAATAAAATACATCTATTTAATTAAAGTTTCTGTAAATTGTTGTATTTATGAATATAAAAATTGTGTAAAAATGTAAAAGCCCCGTAAAAAAATGAATGTGATCTAAAATCCATCAAGACATTCATGGTTGCATATACACCATGTAATTTATAAATAGAAGTTTTTATGCTTGTCAAATAGTTAAGACCTATACAACATGTATAAAAACCATTAA
>JAQFYM010005025.1:0-14088 GCA_034694785.1 Agrenia bidenticulata
ATAGATTGTTATTTTTTTGCGAGATATAAAATATCCATAGATATATATGTAAACATAGCAGAGCTGGGTAAGATTGAAGAAGAGAGAAAATTATGTGACACATTTATGCGGGGTCAAGCACACACCAGAATGGAGATAACAAAAATATTAAAAATGAAAAACTATGGATCAATTACGTTTTCGGCGAAATTCAAAATCTCGACTTAAACTGAAAATGAAATAAGTTAATAACGACTATAAAAAATCAGAAACAATTACAAGTATATGTATCCGGGTTATAACAACTGCAGCAAGTCATTTAATTTTAAGGTCGCAAACTTACGAATAAAAAATACCTACGTAAAGAACACAAAGCCAAAAAAAAGGTGTAATTTTTATCGATTAAATACAAACAACACCTTGGAATGCGTCCTTTTTACCAAAAACAAAGGCAGGTGTAACAATAAAAGCGATACGAATATAAAAATAAAATTGGCGGTAATGAAAAGATGCTGCTATTAAAACAGGTTAAATTCTACTATAAAATATAGTATTAGATGATCAAGTAGGAAATGAAGAATGAGAAATGCTTATTGTTACTGAAAAAACGCGTAACTACATTACTAAAAAATTTGTTTCTTAATATGGGCTTAAAGGAACCGAAAATGTTCAACATCAACATTTTTAGTATGATTCAATCACGTATTTGGAATATATCAGTGAATACGTTAAAAAAATTCTCCATTTAAAATCATAGTTTACATGCCTGGTTTTATATAGAAAGAAAACTACCTGTAAAAATACTTATAGGAAATTCATTTGTATTTTCAAATGATTGCACGATAGCTCTAAATATGAGATGATAAATATTGGAAAAAATATTTTACCCATGAAGAATAGAAATAGGGATGTCGGGTTAATTATTGTTCTTTACATTTACAAGAAGAAATACAACAACAAACACCAACAAAGACATTGCTTGATAATGATATTATCGAATGCATAAATAAAAATAAAATTATAGCAGAATGAACATAGACCCAGTGACGCTCAAATTAAAAAGTGAAGTCCTAGTAATTTAGTCGAAGGGATATCGAATCCCTATGAAATACATAATAAGAGTAAAAGAAGAAATACAAAGACTATTGGAGTCCGACATAATTGAAGGAGCCGAACTGAATTTTTAAGCTTAGCATTTGTATTTGAAAAGAAGAATAAATCTTTGCGGTTGGTAGTGGACTACACAAAAAGTTACAATTTGCATGGTAGATGAAACAATAAAATCTACAAATTTAAGAGAATTTACAGGGAATGAAAAAGACGAATAAATACGTAAAATAGATTTGCAAAATGGGTCTAATCAAGTCTTTTTAAGTACAGATAGCAGAAAATATACAAGGTTTGTGTTTTTAAACAAAAAATTTCGTATTCTAAAGTATACCATTTGGAATTTAATCCGGTCCAAAGATTTTACAAAATAAACTAACAGAGAAAATGTATGATTTTCCAGGAGTATAAAATATATAGATAATTTTATAAAAGCCGCAGCCCACAGTGAAAGCATGATCAAAGAATAAGAAAATGATAGAAATATTACGAAAAAACAAAATTCAGATAAGTTTTGAAAAGATTAAATCAACCCGGAAAGAAATTGACGCGTTGGGATATCATATAAATAATGAAGAAATATAAATCAATAGTAAACCATTGTGAACTTTAATAAAAGGCAGCAGTGTCACGCAAAAAAAAAAAAAGATGATCAGAAAATTCTATAAAATTCTAAAATGGTACAAAAATATTTGTACCAAATATGAATTCGAAAACAAAGGGAATAATGTGAAATTAACAGAAGACACAAAAAAAACTAATGATGTAATGAATTGCAATGAACATATAATTTACCTATAGATGAAATAAAAACATGCGCAGAGTACAAATTCCCGGACTATAATTCGAAATTAAAATAAGAATGTGATGCCAGTGAAACAGACAAGGGGCGTATTTAATAATAACATCAGTAGGAGTTCGTGCATTTTAAAACATAATACTAAAATTCACTGAAAAACAGCATAGTTGAACGGTAATAGTAACAATAGTAAAATCATTAGAACATTTAAAAACATTGTGCGTGGGTCTTACATACAGGTAAAAGCATACAGTATGAATTGTACATACCTTAATGAAAAAAAAAACAATTTGCTGTTTATATGGCGAGTTATATTGAGTGGCTACAAAATACGTTTTAACGCAATCGATGTATAGACAAATGCGATAGCAGATTCACTTTCCAGGTGCAACATAATCCATAACAAATTAGAAGAAATCAAAAAACTTTTTTGCAGAAAAAAATTTAATCTATATTGACAAAAGATTATAGAAAAAAGCATCAGCAGATCATAATAATTAGACTACTGACAAAGAAGGAAGTATGTAATATAAAAGAATCACATTAAAAACCGTTCATAAGAAGTATTCATTGTAATTTTTACTTATAGGCATTATATTAACGTACAATAATTTAAAGAATATTTTCTTTATTAAAAATATGATAAATGAAATAAAGGATGTAATAAATAACGGTAGCGATTGCAAAAAAAACATATATTTAAGTGATAAAAATGTTGAATAGGGCCCTACTTGTTGCAGAACAACCGTTTTGCATAGTATGCTCCGATATTTACGGCCTTTTACGTTTAATTGACAAAGCAGATAATAATAATTCTGTTAAAGGATATTATATAACAATCACTGACGTTTTACATTAAAATACATATTATTAACTTTCCGTATAAAATTACAGCAGACGATAGAAAAGATGCATAAAGATATGGTTTTCCAGAAACGGATTTCCATCTTAATTTATAAGCGATAATGGAAAGCAGTATATGCGTGCATATTTGGCTATATTTCCATAGAAAAAAATCAAATACACATATAAAACCTATATATGCCATATAGTCAAACGGGATCAGCGACACCTAAATGTAATTATATCTGAAATGCTCATATTATATAAAAACGACCCTATAGATAACATAACCCAGCGCATTAAGCATCGCGGTATAAACAGTCATAACAGCAAGATCAATGCAACCTTACCATATACGCAAGAGATATATGCTTCAGCAATATTTTACCTGGATGGAAGAACTTTAAAAGTCGGAAGAATAGTGTTGAATCTAAGAGAAATACTGATAAATCAAAAATTATGATTTAATCAAGTGATTTAATTTACATATAAACTTATCTTCGAAAACAACTTAATGATAGGTACAAACGCTGTTGTACATACACAAGAGTAAGCAAAAAAAGATACTGGGTAAAACTAAAAAATGAAACCATGTGGCATCACATAAAAAATAATGAATGTTCAGAGGGGGAGAGTTTGGTGTAGCCTTGACTTACACGTCACAGATATTCAAATTATAGAACGAGCGGTAACAATTCTGATCTAGAGAATAACCATGTAATTATTGATCACTCTAATAATTGTTAAGAAATATATTTTATCAGCGAGGGATCAATAAAGATTAAAAAAGCATATTAAACATACAACTTGTAAACTAACATGTCCTTTTGAAATTATAAACATTTACATTATAAGAATTATATTGGAAAATGCGATGACAAATATCGATCTAAAACAAAAGGTAAATATGGAGATTACCTTTTGAAGCCCTTGATTGAATATTTGCTTGCCCAATATCGCATCACTCCACATTACCTTACTGAAATAAAAAAAATGTAAATAAGTAGTGTTTTCTATAAGGTATAATAACAGGACATATTTTTATTTAGTATAGCTCGGCATATACAGTTTTAAATGATACTGGCTAGTATTTATACGTTATCCTAATGCTCAAAAAGCTTTTTAAAAGCCTAGACTCGCATGTTCCGACATAGACAAAGCAAATTGCTTGTATATTTCATGGCTCCAGGATATATTTATATTAATAGTATTTGCTAAAAAACATTTTTTAAATGTTTATATGTACTTATGTTTGCAAATAAACACAAAATAATAGTTATATTAGGTTTTTGCAAATATTTTTTATTTTGACTAACAAAAATTTTTGTTTTATATAATTTTTTCTTTGCGCACTTTATTTGAATTATTTGTCCAATTTAACATACTAAAACACGATACGGTTTATTATACATATACACAGTACATTACTAGAATTTTAAACGGGTTTTGCGCTATTAATCGCGTTTACAAAAAATGTCGGCTGCCTTCTTAAGCATGCTTTTAAGTTGGTAATCTGTTTCTTTTTTGGTTTAAACTCTTTACCAGTAAGTTTGTGCAGCTATATTGTACCTATATACATGATTTACGATCCAATAACCTTTAAAACCTGTGGGGTATAGAAATTAGAGGTGCTGTAGTACCTCGTTTGATAATATGACTTTAGTTTTGTGCAACTTATTTCTTATGAACGGTTGTACAAGTGTTTAAAGATTGTTTTTGATTTTTTGTAAAAAAAATAAAAAAAAAATATCGAAAACAGGTATATTGTAGGGCAAATACATATTTGTTGTTTACCTAACTCGTGGCATACACAAAACGTTAAGAAAAAACAATCTTTATTTTTTTTTGTATTACAAACAAATATTATCAAATGTAAGCGCAAACACTTGTGATGCTGTATAATAGGTTTTAATCTATCTGCGTGTTGCAGCCGCTAGCAACGTATAAGGGATAAAATGTCAAGCGAATCGTATGACGCAGTTTTAATACTGTGCCATAAAAAAAACATAGAAAGGTATTTTGAAAAAACTATGCAAAATCTCATTTGATTGCGTAAAATCATTAAATTCTGTATTAACAGTTGTTTTTACAACTCCAATCAATCGGGGCGAACATTGAGTCAAATTAAAAATTAAGTATTTATCTAAAAAAAAATGTTTAAAAATTTCAAATACGATTTATTTTGCATTTTCTGCCGAATTTTACAACAAAACCCTCTAATAGCAGGTAAACTTGGGATTCTGCATTAGTAAAAATGCTTATATTTACTTATTTTGTATACTTTTATTATTTGTACGTGACAACACTGCCTATACATTTTTATAGTCTGATCTTTTTAATGCCTTTGATTCCGAATTCCAATTAACTTCTGAAAAATATTCAATTGGTTATTGAGTTTGTATTTGTATACTTGCAACCACCACAGTTTTAGCACGTATCAATTTCTATAATTATTGTATAAATGATATAAAAAACAAACGCAAAAAACAGAATTTCGGAATCCCGTATTTTTTGCCATAATAAGTTTTTTTTTAAATTTTATTTCACATTAAAGTTTATAGGATCCCGGGTTCGAATCATTCCGATAGAATATAAACCATGTAATAAAAGATAAATGCAATATCCACACGTTAAAAAAAAGTAGATTGCTATGCATATCATTGCAACCCTGTTCAATATATAATTGTTTTTTATTTGCGAGGTAATGTTTTACTTCAAGCGATCTACCAGTATAAAACATGTTGTAAAGAACTAACGTGGTTCATGTACAAATTTTTTAATTAAAGAACCTATGCAAATGATACTTAATAGTAAAAAACCACAAAAGATCTAGGTGAGTTAATAATAATGCATATTTTAAAAATATTTTTCGTGATGAATTTGCGCAAAACCTAATCTATAAAAAAAATAAGAATGACAACCGCCTGCAACCACTTTACGTTTAAACGCCGAATCATCAATAAAAATCTTTTTTTTATTTTCGCATGTAAGTCTTTGTAATAGACTTTACATTTTCTTACAATGGTTCTTACTCGGATCGGTTTTCGTTACAAAAAGTACAACACATGACACAAAAGCACTGAAAAAACTCTGAATACGTAGAATTAATCTATTACCACGCCTGCTTTAGTATTTTTTTGTGTAATATATAAACTTCTCTGTATCTAAGGTACAGGTTGAGCTGGATTGTCATGAATGCGTTGTTTAAAAACACAAAAATACCCCGTGAATAAAGTATTGTAAAATATTGAAATAAATATAGCCTATTCGAAATTTCTATGAATATTTATTTTATGGTGTTTTCGCTTACAGATAAGTCGTAGTAAAATGCCTGTACAAATTTACACGTTACGCAAAAAAGATTTTATTGGCAGCGATTATGCCGCAGATCTATACCAAACAGAAATTAAGGTATAATAAATACAAGGTAGGCATTTTAAAACAACATAGATAAATTTTTCTTATGAAATAATAGTCATTGATAAATGGTTTTTTTTATTGAAACTAAAAATTATGTTTTTTTCTTTTGTATTTTAGCCCTCTTGATTAAGCTTAAATCAAAATGAAAATATCTACGAATAATGAAAAAACGTCTAAATACAAATTTATTCGCAATAATAATATTATTTGCTCATTTATCGTGTTTGGTGGTTGTTTTTTTTTGTCTTATCGCAAAAATACTCTGCTCGGAATAAATCCCCTGTACAGGGCTCTACATTAGCTAAAAGTTTTCCTCATGATAATAGATGACTGCTTCATTTGCCTTTTTGTGTCGTTATGCATCTCTATGTGCTTATTGAGAATGAAAAAAGAAAACATATTAATATCATTTTTTTCAATCATATGTAGGAGTAAAAAAAATATATTATAAAACTTTTGTAGACTTTAGAACCAGAAAAAAAATAAAACTAAGATTTTTAAAAATAAATTTCTTTTTGTTCTATATGTAACATAAATTTATTGACAAAAAACAAAATAAAATACAAAACTACTTACAGAACACTTTAAAATGCTTGTCGCATAAAGAGGTTTTCTAATGATTGCATAACGTACAGGAATCACCTATTCTATCTTTTTCACTACGAATTTTTTGACTCCTAGATGAAGCTAAGCCTTCTAGTATTTGACTTACGAAACCGGCAGTTAAATTGTATTTTAATTACATTGAACGTCAAATACACACAAAAAAACGCGTATGTACATCAGGGGTGCCAGAATGTATTTTTTTGACACTTTTTCCATTTTTTTGGTATATTTTACTTGTGTTTTTTCTTTTGTATATTTTTTGGTATATTTGGTATATTTAAAGATCATTATCGAATATTTAGGAAATATTCTTTTGCATAGCAAATAAATTTTCTTTTTTTATGGATACCCCTAAAATCAAAAAGTGTAAGTTGCGATTAAAACGCGACTTTTTATAAATTTCTTAACAAAATCAGATGTAAAAAATTACTTGTAGAACCAAAGGCAAACGTATATTTTAATTTCTGGTTCACAAACAGCTTCCTGGTTACTAAAAGTGGGCATAACAAAAATATCAAAAACAACAAAATATTTTATTTTCTAGATAATATAAGCATTTTATATTTGAACCTATATTTTATAAATTTCGCAAATTTTTTTACACATAATTAAGTGCTCGATATTTTATTTTTTCTAAAAACTTTTTTTTTTCATTTTAATTTTTTTTTTCCACTAGCTCATAACTGCTTATAGTGGTTACTGATGGTGCCATTCAAAAGCAGTTTACATTTTCCTAACAAAAAGAAATATACGAACCACTTGAAAATATCTAGTGTTATATTATAAATGCAAGACAGCTGTAAAACCACGAAAAAATCATAGTAAAAAATATTTAATGTCTTTATTAATCAAAAACTTAATGTTTTTTGTGTCGTTATACTTTCTTTTTACTATATACTTTGTTTTTGTAAAATTTTATAGTTTACTTAAGGAACACAGATTGTTATTAAAAAGCAGCAACAGGAAGAACAAAAAAATAGTTTTTTTTGTAAAATGTATTGTACATTTTTTAGATTGAAATTTTGCTGTAAAAATACCAAAATGCACAATAAATACTAAATTTATAGAGAAAGACATAAAAACAGTACAATATATACAGGCTGCCTTTCGCTGAGTTTATTGCATAATAATTGCACAAAAAAGCACGTGTTCGATAGGATATCCGTAAGACGTATCATAGTTCAGCATATTAGATATAGCATTTTAAAAATTAATAAAATTACCATATATATTAATTTTTAATGTTTTTACGGCAAAATTCTGTACAAAGCATGCCACAAAAAAATTATCATTCATTAAATCTGAATTTTTGCTCACAAAAATAAATTTGGTATATTTCTGGTATATTTAAGATCAGATTTATATACAAAATTCAAAAATGTGTCTACCAACCCTGATGTAAATCATAACGCGTATTTGTATCAAAAGAATATGTAAAAAAATCGTGGTATAGTATGTAATATGTTGCATGAATCATAGTAAAAATTAACTCAATATATAAATTGTGTACTTGAACATATAATTGTAAAGGTTTTGTCTAATTTCATACTGGTTTGTATTTTTTTATCTGCTTTATTTAATTGGTACACCAAACCCTTATGTTTTATAATTCAAATAAAAGTATACCATTACCTTAATAATTTTTTATGTATTAAGTACTAAAAAATAAAAATAAGATATACGGTCGTTTCTATTTTTACAATACTTAATAGGTTCTGATAAGATTTACAATTACTTCCTTCTTTACGGGTGTTGTATTTTTACTTTTTATTATTTTTTACCGTGTCTTTTTGACTTTGGTTTTACCATAAATTTGCTATTACCATTATATAGTCCTACATGGAACTTTTCACGCAGATTCTACGGTAACTTGCACTTTAATTGTTACTTGCTCTTGTATTTTTCATTCGTAATTACTTTTTACTGGGTTTCTTATTTTTATTTAAAGGTTTAGTTTCAGGGTTCTTTAACCCTTTCGGCTTCTGCCACAAATATGTTATTTATTTACAACCCCATCCGAACAAGAAAGCTATATCATAAAAATTAAATTTAGTCCACATAAAACTTCCGCAAAATACAGAAATTTCTTATTTATTGTATATCAGTGTCTTGTGCGTCTATAGTTATATTTATTTATCGTGTTTATTTATTATTTCACATATTAAAATGACATTTCTGTTTATGGTCAAATCACATATATGTGATTTTGCTGTTTTAGTTGTATAAAAATTAATCACATATATGTGATTTTGCTGCCGAAAGGGTTAACAAACATTTTCTTTTATTTGCGTAGACTTTATAATTAGCGTCATATATTTTTTTATGTTGTAGGGTATGTGAAACACGTATTTTTATTTTTTTATGCAGCTGCTTTTTTTATGCAATTTAAAAGTTTTTTACCTTAAAATTAGTTTTTTTTTATTGTTCTTATCTTTTGGTTTCTTTACATAATATAAAATGTTCATAAAATGCAATATTAGGGTTTAAATTCTTTGCGAGTAGTATCCTAAACGCGTGTTTAAAAAAAAATTTATTAGTAAATTTAAAAAAATATTTTGGCTAGGCAACAAAAAAATACCAGTAAGCTTCTCCTGTATAAAAATTATTCCAATAGAGAAAAATCTTTCAAAGAAAAATCAATATTATACAAAATAAAAATTCGATGTAATTAATTTGGATAATACAATTTTTAACACCTAAATTGGGCTAAAAAAATATTAATGAAAAAATATCCTAAAGTACCCTAAATTTATATTTTTATTTATGGACTAAAAATATCAAAATCATAAAAAACGCCTAAAACACTAAAATAATCTGTTAAAGAAAAAAAACATTATTTTTAAAATATATTAATTTATAAAAGACATTAAACTCAAGTATTATATGCATTTTTCATTGTATGATGAATTTTAGATCTGTTAATCTAGTCAATGACCACATAAAAAAACCTTATAGTATTGCAGAAGTTAATTGATACAATATACAAACTAGCTTCATCATATAAATTTGTTTTTTATTGTGGATTTGCTACAAAACACTGTAAGAAGAAGGTTTTAACACATAAAAACACGCTTAAAACCTTTAACATGTTACATATTCAACTACTCTTTTGTAACGCTATTTTAAAAGTTCTTATAACTATGTGACAGCATTCAAAACACCCATGTGACACATAAAAAAATTTAAAAGTGTTTTCAACATGTTTTAGCGTAAATACTGCGTTTTTTTATTCTTTATTCATGCGCTTACTATATTTTTGTTCTATCACATATACTTTGTTTAATACAACAAGGTAATATAAGATGCAGTACACAATGATAAATTTAATATGCTTTTTAATCGATATAAAAAACAGAAAACTTACGATAATATTAAATCTAGGAAATGAATACATGTATTTGAGATATTTCTTTATGTAAAAAAAACATCTATGCTACTGGATGGTCCTAAAAAATTATATTTTAAAGGTTTGACTTTATTCGTTTAGTATCGTTTTTTTATGGAACTATATTTAAATAGCTTAAACTAGTTCTATTAGTTTGACTTTTATATATATACGGTAAAACTTTAGTTCAGCCCCCTCGCTATTTTAGGGCAGAAAATTTGCATAAAAGACAAGTTCTAGCATAATAATATGCAAAAATATAATAATTGCTTTCCATTGATGCGCCTATATTATAAAAAATAACCAAAATCCTAACCTAACCCTAATAACCTAACCAAAACCCTATAAAACTAACCTTAGACCACGTCTATCTTGATCCAATTATAAAAAGATGAATGTAAATAGCGTATTTTAATACAACTTAATGTTTTGATGCTAATTATGGAACAGCAAAATCTCATAATTTGTTATTATATAATATCATTTTTAATCCTACCCTTAAATTTAGCAACTTTTTTACGCCCCTAATAGAGGGGGCTAAAACACAGTTTTGCCATATATACTTTAATTTGCTACTTTAATTTTCCGAACTTTTTTTTTCAGATAATTTTAACTGTACTTTGTTTTTGATACTATCGGTATGTCACAATCAGAATATAAAACATTTTTTTATTTTCATTTTTCAATGATAGACATTTACAAGCATATACATATTTTGCATATACAGGGTGTCCATAAAGAAACGCAATGAAGACAATTTGGATTTTTTATTACACCCCCTATATTGGAACTTTGTTTGAAATATACACAATTATATTAAGCTCTAAGACTAAACTCGGGCATTTATTATGATAGAATGATATGCTGTATACAAACGATATGTATTTTTTACTTTTAAGCTATTAACCGATATTTTTTGATATTGTAAAATCGGAATATACATTGAATAGATCATAATATTGAATTATACATTTGACGACCTCTTATAGAATATGACCTATAATGTTCACTCCGAATGCCATTTAATCAATCTTTTTCAATAGAAGCCGTTTTACATTTTACTTTCAGAGTATACCAAAGGAATTATATACGGAATATCGTAATATTGCAGAATATAGATAACAGTACGTATATTTTAATGCATTTAACATATCTTACCGTATATTTATTTTATAAATTGTTTTTCTTGGGGGTAATAATTACTTCTTCACTCATTGCGTTTCTTTATGGACACCCTGTATACAATCTTTCTGTATGGTAAAGTAAAAGTTAAATATAAATATTACACTTTAATGCAGAGTTCACTTTACTTATTACTCTCTTTTTAAAATACAGACTTTTTTTATGATAAATTTTAACAGATATTGTGTTTTTTTTTACTTGCAATCTTTATTTAAAATATTTTAAGGAGAATTAAAATACTATTGGTTATCTTTGTTTATTGATTCATTTTTTTGTTTCTCGTATATAAATGTAAATTTTTAATCCCCAAAATGAAACATTAAAACTATGTAACGACATGCAATCTTATTATTGTAGCAATTAAAAGTCTGAGAACGAGCAATATGCATAATCCAATAAGTATATCGGTGTTAAACGGTTTTTGCATTGCTTCTAAATTACAACATGACGGTAAAGATAAAGAAAAACAAGTGTGTAAATTTTGCAAAGATTTTAAGTGTAAATGCAAATTTATGATTTATGTAGAAAACAAATATAATAAGATAGATTCAAAAGCAAAGGAAGGTGTTCCAGAATCTAGTTTAGTCGTTACAAGTACAATTGATCAAGATTTTGTTTTAGATACGATGGTAAAAGAATCTGAAAAGATAAGTGAATTGCCTGCAGCCAAAATAAATAAAGTCCAAAAAGTGGAGGAAGGAAGTAAAATGGATAGGCCGATCTATTGTGATCCTTCAAGCACCAACTCCATTGATTTGTTTAGAAAATATAGTGAAGTAGAAGGTCGTAATGACTTATTTCCTTTCCAAGAGACGGAATACACTTTTTCACAGCAAGATGGGTTCTCTAGCGATAATATATTACAACTAGCTGTGGATGATAATTCTTTTCAAGACTTTTGAATGAGATAGACCGGCAAGATCCATTTTATGATGTTTTATGCTTTCATGTAAATAAAACATATAATGATAAACATCAGTGTCCAGGGATGATAGATGATTGTACGGGAGATTCTCAAGATGGGTTTTCTGATGAACATCAAATTATTGAACAACAGGATATACAAAAAGAAACTTACATAAAAACCACTCCAAATAATGCATGTGAAGCGTCTGTAAGCAATAATGATCATACATATTGTGAAAGAAGTAATCCAAATATAATGCCAGATTTATCTATTCCTACCCATGACCAGGTACACAATATAAGACACAATATTGATGATCAAACTGGCCATTTTATATTCAAAAATGATGATAATATATATATATACAGTATATAGACTTTATTTTAGAATTTCATAAGCTGCATTATTTTGAAAAGGAGCTTGACTATAAATTAATTAGAAAATACATTATAGAAAAAGATAAAAATACATTGTTTAGTTTTATTAATTTGGCAGATAATGATAATTGGCATAAGCAATTTTTTACTGAAAATGTTAGTAGCAATTTGGTTGCATTTATACATCTCGCATCAATAACAATAAATCAACATGAAAAGTTTATATTAGACATCCAAAATATTTGTGATAACTTATCTCAAACTGTGAGTAATATTGATGACGATTTTGGTGCACTGAATGGTATGTTTCCCGAACTCAAAATACTTATCAAAAGAATAATGAATGATGACAAAAATTATCTAGAAGACATCAAGCAAGATCAAAACAGGCTAGTAAAATTGGTATTATATGTTAACTTTTTAGGGAAACTAAAGTTATTGGAAGATGATTTTTATGTGAAAAGAATATTTAAATATAGATCTAAAGACTTTAAGAACGCTCGTGGGTTATTTTGTAAGAGGAAAGTCTTTGTCACATCATTTCAGATATTTTATATACTTGCGGCTTCAAAAAACATGCATATTATTATCTCAACTTCGTGAAAAATAGATTTACATATATTGAACAGAAATTATGTTTTTTCAAAAGAAAAATTTATACGCCTACTAATAAATTCAAATGCTTCATAAATTTACTTCATAGAATTGTTCTCTTATGTGATTATAGAGAATTATTGATTTTATTGGAGGGCGAAATAAAAATTTTTGTAGCTGACAAAAAATATGAAATTGATAATAACGGGGTTATGCACAAAAAGAATGAATATATTTTTAGCCCAGATTTTGTTAAAAGCAATTATTATGCAACAGAAAAAAGAGCCTCAATTATATTGAAACTGATACTCGAATATTGGGATGGATTTGAAAACAAACTTGATAACATAATTTTATCATATAAAGAGACAGAAAGTGATGAAAAAACCGAAACAAAATTCCGCGAAAATATAGAATTATGTCTTAACATATGTAATATTTCACAAGAAGTAAACGAAAAAAGAATTTTTTGATGAAATAAGAAATTTCGAACAGGTCAATTTAAAATCAAAACAAGAAATAGCCACTTCTAAAATGGCAAAAACTAGAGAAAGCGATGATAAAAAATTAGAAAAATGGAAAGGAAAAACCATTATCGATCTTGAAAAACAGTATTTATTATGCTTTGAAAATATGCTTGCCATTTTCCGTAAACAATATACAAAGACAGAAGGTCTTTTTATTTAAATAAATAGATCGGGTCTTATAATTGAGAATTTTTAAAGCATAGAAAATACCATTTTTGTTGAGACTATACATATCAGTAAATTTTTACGACCTATCAATTTACTTGGAATGTTTATAGGACAATTTCACATTTTGATCATAATTTAGAGTTGGAATAAAACACTTCTGGCGCTTCTACAGTTAGGGGGGGGGGGGGGGCGCC
>JAQFYM010005026.1:0-14087 GCA_034694785.1 Agrenia bidenticulata
AAAAGAATACAGATATAAGGAATGCATTAAAAACTGTGTAGAAAAAATGCCATTTTAATTTTTTATTAGATCGATAGGTTTTCTTTTTTATCCACAAAAAAATCATTAAAATAAAATTAAGTTGCATATTTGTGTTTAACTAGTATAGATATAGTTAAAAAGGTATTTATTATTGCAAAAACAAAGTATTTTGCATTATTTGATGGATGGAAATACCACGGCCGATGAAGATTCTACTGTGGTATAATCATCCTTTAAAAAAGACGTGTCAAAAAACATTCAATTAAAATGGCAAGTTTAAGACAAAAATTATCATGATTAGAACATGCAAAGTGTAAACTACAAATAATAAACATGCTCTTAAAAGTGTATTTATAGTTCATTTTAGAGATTTTATTCTAAAAACTTGGAAAATAGCTATAAACTACAATAAGACATGAGAAAATGCAAGTACAGTCGAAATTAAACTAGAATACGCGCGAAAAAAAATCACAAAAGCAAATATTGACAATTTATAAAAAAAAGTTTTTTAACACGGCGATAAAACGAAAAATAAAAAAAAAATTGAAAAATAATATGTCTATATATGTTTTTCTAAGTATGCCAATATATTGTAAGACAACTTTACACCTATTAGTATTTTTAACATTACACAAAAAACTACTATAAAAGTAAAGATATCTTGCAATATTAAGTTAAATGAGCCTTATAAGCAAATTTGTGTGGTATTTTTTCTAGTTTTGTGCTTTTTTATTTTACATTCGATAATATTTTATTTGTTGCCTATATAAAAAGATGATTTAAAAATAAAGATAGTATATTTCTCAAGATTATTTTTTAATAATCCTTTCTCTAACACACGGAGAATGTAATGACTTCTTTTTTTATATCATGTTCTTTGAGCTGTAGCCAAAAAGTTGTAAAAAATAAAATCGTCCATTAGGTAATCAATAGGGCGAACCAAATGCGGAAAAAAATTATAATTGCAGAAGAAATCGGATAGACAACAGGTTTTTTCTTTCAATGCATAATTTTTCTGCATTTTAAATTTTATAATTTACTCCTAAATGTCTGGGCAGAGGCGGATAAAGTAATTTGGGGGCCCATGGCGCAATATTTTTTGCACAAAAAATGTGATTGAAGAATTTTTATTGCTTTTATTATAAATTTATATTTTCTTGTTTATCCAGTAATTTTTTTTAAATCTGTAAATCGATTTTTAACATAAAACCTGTATTTTGATACAAACAAGAGGCTGTCAAAAGCTTAAACAAGCATAAAAATCAAATTCAAAAAAATGCCAATACTAAAAGCAAAAATTTTCGTTAGCAAAACTTTTTCTTCTAGCAATTAAATGTGTTAATTTACAAATTTCGCTATAAAAAAGATAATTACTGAGTACCTAGAGTATGCTGCGTTTGATGCAGACATACAATAATACTTAGGGTTGTAAACACACAAGAAAATTCTAAAAGCTGGTTTAATAAAGGTTTTTTTGCCAATTGTGCAAAAGTCAGGTTTTTTTAGTTTTTTGTGTAATTTTTTTTCATAAAATATAATGTATTTTGCTTTGTATATTTATATCTTTTTTTTTTGTTTTTTAATTATATGAACCCGTTCTATGGTAAGGCGAACATCTAAAATTTGGAGTCTGTTTAGCACTAAGATCCATTTACAGGCTAAAAACGCAAAATACTGTATTGCAGTACATTTTAGTAAATAAAACTACGCAAATAAAACAACAAATACTTTAATTGTAAAAATAACAGATATGGCTGTTTTTTTAAGAAAGACTGTAATCCAACTACAGATTAATACGCCGCAGGTATAATGAAATAAAATATTTGCTATAAAATCTACATTGGTAAATGTATACTGCTATATACTGTTAGCTTCACCTTTTTTGTATAGTAAACAAATCTTGTAAAGCGATTTATAGGACAAAAAAGGCAAACTACCAAAAACTAAAAAACGTAAAAACCCGAAAAAAAACTAGCTGAACACAATAAAAACACAATACTCGTATATCGTTAAAAAACCCGGGTTTTTCTACAGATTTCAGAATACTCATAAATGTAACAGAAGTAATACTGAAACTGCAAACCTATAATAGTTTATAATTTCCATGCATTTTTGTAAATAGTTTATTAGTGGAATTTTAATGGTTTGATATGTAAACAAATTATGTAAATGCAAGTTTATTGTTTTTTTTATTTCTTAATATTTTTAAAAGTCATTTTTTTCTTTTTTAAATATATATGATAAAAAAATATGCATGCTCAGCCAACGGTTAATTACAGGCCTAATACTAAAGCAACACGTATAAAAATCAAAATACGTGTTGAAAAAGCTTTTTTTATGGTTACACCACCAATATCTAATATCTATAAACTTATAAATATGTATAATTCTGTGTGATAAAATTTGTTTTAAACAAAGTTTTATGTCTGCTGTTGTATGATGTATGCATATTTTACGTGTAACCTAGATATATTCACAGTAATATGTGTTTTTTTTCATTTTGGGCACTAGTTATGCGAAGGGCCCTGGCCAGCGCCTCGAGCGCCCATACATAGATCCACTTCTGTGTCTGGGTGTTAAATTAAATACGTATTACGTAGTAAAAACTAATGTAGGGAACTGGTAATATCAATACCATATGAAAATGATGTAAAATGCTTATTAAGTCAAGCCATATTACATTTTTCGTAAATCAACACGTTAATTGTAATTTCTGGCTGATTACTGCTTTAGAAATGTATATATACAGAAGTTATTTATTATTTTTCTTTCACAGTTTTATGTTTTCTTTACAAAAACACATCTACAGAATTATCATTGCTATTTATAGCCTTAAAAATTGTGCATCTTTAAATTTGTCGTTCATTTTTACAATGTTTTTCTTTATTCGTCTTTATTGTTGGTATTTAATATTTTAAAGCAAAGAAATGTATTAAAGGTAATAATTAAGTAACGGATTATTTTTTTTGGCTTTTTTCTAGAGCTTTGTATACCCATAACCATATATGTGTTCATAAGTGTAAACAAAATTTTGTAATTTTTTAAGTGCAGAATCTTGCAGAATTTTTATTTTAATTGCAGAAAGTTTTTTAATTTTTTTTGCACTTATGGTCCGCCCTAGTAAAATTGCATATTTCTTGTCATTGCTTTATTATTTTGACATTATATAGCTTGGAAACATGTAAAATGCAAACAAATATAACGTTTTTTTAGCGGATTTTACATGCTTTTAAGCTTTATAATGTCAACCTAAATGGAATGACACACAGGGTGCGAGTTTTCTTACCGTAAATCATAGTTTTTACTGGTTTTTGGCTTCAAAAAGGTCATGGTAAAACAAAGAAGTCATTGCATATTTTCGTTTTGTTAGAAATAAGATTATTTTAAAATAATTTTTGATGAGGTTTAACTTTTTTATATTTAACAATTCTTTTTATATAGACAACAAATAAAATCCTAAAGAATGTGAAATACAAAACTACAAAACTAGACAAAAAACTACACAAATTTGCTGAATACGCTCATTTAATTTGATATTGCAAGATATCTGTACTTTTATAATTGTTTTCATTTGCTTAAAAAAATAGAATTTGTAAAGTTGTCTAAAAAGATATCGGCATAGTAAAATATATATAAATGTTTTTTTACAATTTTTTTTGTTTTATCGCTGTGTTAGAATATTTTTTTCATAAATTGTCAAAATGTGCTTATGGATTCTTTTTGCGCGAATTCTTGTATAAATCGGTTTGTACTTGCATTTTCACATGTCTTATTGTAGTTTATGGCTATTTTTTTATGTGTATTAAAAAAACTTTAAAATGGACCATAATTACACTTTTAAGAGCATATTTTGCATTTACAGTATACATGTTGCATGTTCTAATCATAACTTATTGTTGTCTAAAACCTGCCATTTTAATTGGCTGTTTTTTGACACGTCTTTTTTAATGGAAGATTATACCACAGTAGAATCTTTATCGGCTGTGGTATTTCCATCCATCAAATAATGCAAAATACTTATTTTTTGCAACAACAAATACCTTTTGTACTATATCTATACTAGTTAAACACAAATATGAAACTTAATTTTATTTTTATGATTTTTTTGTGGATAAAAAAAAAATCTATCGATCTAAACAAAAAAAAAACTTGCATTTTTTTATCACAGTTTTAAATGAATTTTTTATATCTGTATTCTTTTTTTGCCTTTTAAACTTCTATATATTCTTTTTTGCTTTTTTGCAATAAAGAGGGCAAATAAAATGCATTTTATAGAAGTTTCGTTTTTTAAATTTATGTAAATAAATCTGAAAAGAATTTTTTATTTTTCACTTTGTGTTTTGCGTAATTTTTTCAGGTCACGCTGGTTTTACTATGGAGGATGGTTCTACCACGGGGATGAAAATACCACGGTACACCGGCAAGAGAAACCCTACTTTACATGCATTTTTACAACATTTTGAAAAAAAAAATTATAGTATTGTAAAATCAAGTTTTTTTTTTGTTTTATATGCATGTTTGTTAAATTTATATCAGGTTTTAAATTACAAATATTGATTGTTTTTGAGGGTATAAAAAGGAAAAATATATTCTTTATTGCTTTAGTTTTTGGTGTGAATATTATGCGAACGATATTTTCACAGAGGTAAATTTAATTAAGCAAGTACAGCTGTTCAAAAAGCGAGTTTATATTTTAAAAGGAAAACGCAAGTAACTTTCTATTGCTTAAACACCCTCTGTACCTTTAAAATGGTGCATTTAACTTGAATAACATTAAAAAGAAAATTAGCTAATACTAAGAAAATTACATATTTTAATTATGATTTCTATATGTTTTTTATAGAAAGCCTATTAAATTATAAATTTAAAAATCCAATCAACTTATTTTTTTATATTTTATGCGTTTGTTTACTTAGAAAAACTAAAACAAGGGTATACAGCTGAAAATTAAACAAACAATGCATGCTTTTTTCGGAGCAATACATTTGAATTTTTTAAAAAAAGACACGAAATATGTTATAATACTAGGTATAAATAAAAACTGTAGAAGTCGTACAAAAGTCACAGTATATTTTTGTCTGTATTAAATTTTCAAAATATTTTTAACAGAATGCACGTAATATATAAATTTGCATTCTCTGTTTTGTAGAATTTTGTCTGTAAAGTGTACATATTTCGCAAAATTGGGCCTTTTAAACCAAAAGACCCATTTGAGCATTTTCTAAGGGCGTAGGGGATTCAGCAAAAAACGGTTCTGATCGAACCTGTTTTTCCAAAAAAACCTAGGGCGTGTCTGAAATAGAAACCAGAACCCGATTCTTAAGAGATTCCGTTATTTTTAAAGAAACGATTTCTTCTTATAGGCCTAAAAAACGGGTTCTTAAGAAAAACTAGTCTTGACATGTTTCTTTACAAGAACCCGATTTTTAGCTTATTGGAAAAAATGATATTTTAATGAAACGGTTTCTTGTAGAATCGGGTTCTTTTAGAAAAAAGACACGGCCCTAGTTTTCCTAGATTTAATAAGTTTGTCAATAGCCATAATAAGATCTTTATTTTTACCATTTTTGCAACTTAATCGATTTTTTTATAGGCTCATTAATAAGTAGATTTTTTGGAAAACAGCTTCAGGAATAAACGTTTATTGACCGAATCACCCACCCCCTAAATTTATACAAAAATGCTTGTAAAAAAATGCTTGTAAAAAAGGCCTAGGCTTGCTGGGTCCCGCCCAATGGACAGCTAAACTCTCACCATAGAACATCAAGAGATATTTCGTAACAGAAATTGATATGTTATTAAATAAGTAAGCTTCAAATATTTCGTAAAAAAGATTCTCAAGTAAATAATTTATTTATCCGCATTCTTCTTAAAATTCTTTTCCTTATGTTCTTCCTGTGCTTTATTTTTTCTTTCTTTGTTCTTCTCTGCACTTATCTTATTCTTCTTAATATTATCGTTCTTTTCCTTCTTTATCTTGCTGTATGTTCTGTTCTCATTGTATATGCCGCTATTAAGTTCTTGATTCTTAAGACTTTTAGACCCGTATCTATGCACTTTCTCGCCAGTCTCCGTTTCGACAAAAAAACTCTTCTTTCTCTTTTCTATCCCCTTCTTATCTGCGAAATTCTCCCACTTTGTTTTGACGTCAACTTCTGCTTTCTTGGGTTTTGGCATTTGTGCAATTGGCTTACAAAGATAATATACGAGGCCCATATCTTTCTTACGCTCGCTACTGTTCTTAACTATCTTAGCTTTAAAGTCATCTATAATCTTGCGCAGTGCTGACATATCATTGATTTTATCGGATTTGGCGAGTAAATAATGTTCGTCGTAATTGGCCATTGGTGGGGGTAAAAAATATGGCGCTATGATTAGTTAGTAAATAATAGTAGAAATAAAAATCGGGTTAAAGAGAATTTACTGGGGCTTTTATTTTGGCAAATCTACATTTGAAATGAAATATGGTTTTTTATACTGAAGTCCCCCCTTTCACTGATATTAAAGATTATAACCTGGCTAAAATTACAGGGTCAATAAAAACAAGACACTGTAAAATTCTTAAATACTAAAAATGTAGATTTATTACCAACAAGAGATTAAAAAAAAAATGCGCCGAAAACTCGAGAAAATCTTAAGAATGCATTACAAATATATAATATTGTTGTATTTTAAATAAATTCACGGAAATTGGAGATTTTCTTAGTGTATAGTAAGTTATCTTAAATGTCAATTCACATCTATTTAACTTCGGAATTTTTTCTATAATCAGCATTTTTTTCTTTTTGAGAATATAAAAGAAGACTAAATGTAAAAAAAATATTTTTTCAAATTAACCAAAGAGATAGAATAAAGCAAAATTTTGGCTTTGATAAATTTTTTATTATTTTTTAGTTTATAGGGATATTCTCAAATATTTTTCAAATTTTGTCGGAACTAGCGTAAAACCAAAAAAAAAAAACTGAAATTAGATAAAATTATAAGCCATAAAGCGAAAAAGAATGAACAAACCTTTAATTGGACTTAAAAATGTTTTTTTGCCGAAATTATCGCAAATCCGGCAAGAGTAGTTGCTCAAAATTAATTCTTTAACAAATTTTGTACAGAAATTATAAAAAAATAATGTTAGTAAGAGGATTAGTAATGTTAATCGGTATATTTTGCAGTTTTATTTTTTTTATTGCTGGAATCGCAAAAAGCCTTAAAAAACCACTACTATAAATATTTGACAAAAAAATCAATAAATAAAATAGGTAAAAAAGTTTTAAGAAAATTTATTGTTGCACTCTAGACATATTAAAACACTTTCTTTTTTTTGCTGTCTATTTATTCCTTTTAAGTTGCACCATTCAAACAATACATAAATTTAAAAAAATTTATTGAACACGATATTTTAGAATGCAGAAATTTTACTACATTTGAGAGTACATTTTTTTCCAAAATTAATAAAATACTGTAATTTTTTCTTTAGATTATTCTAAATTTCCTTTTTTTTAATTTTTGTTAGTTTTTCGTGTCGTAATACTTAAATAAACGCAAAGTTAAATATAGACTATGATAAAATCTAATAAAATACTAGAACGAAGTCTTTTTAATCTAAAGTAAATGCTTTTTTTTAGTAAATTCTTTCTTAATAAATCAAATTAAACATTTAGTTGTACAAAAAAATTACACACGATGGAAGCTGATTATTTTGGTAGATCTAAATACCGTATAAGGAGGCTACGTTTTTTTTTAATAAAAACACTTTTTTGATGTTACATAAACATCAGTTGAAACCAAAATGCTGATATACTTTAAAATATCATATTTTAACTTAAAAATATATTTTTAATTTTATATAAAGAGCCTTACACTTTATTAAGCATATATATGTAATTTTTTTTGTAGGCTAAATATTATTCCTACACCATTATTTTTAAATATACACCAAATTATTCATTTTTACACTGGTACAAAAATTAAATAAAAACAAACCTAAAAACGTATAGTAAAAACATAAAAACTACAAACAATCAACATAATATATGTTTATTACAGTTTCCTAAAGTTTTTATAATAAACAATAATACAAAAAAGTAAAAAAAAAGAACTACATTTTGAGAAAACAATATGTTAAAGTGTTAATACGCACACCGATATCAATAAAAACTCTAGTATATTTATTTTTTACGAAAAAAAAATATTTTTACATATACTCTAGAGCAGGGGTGTCCAAAAAAAAATAAAATTGATCCATATAAACTTAGCTCCAAAAATTGATCCAAATAGATTCTACTATTCAAAATCTAAGTCAACCTATAAAACCGGAACATAGTAAAAACTAACTAAATTTTATAAATATATACATTCTAAAAAGAAGGTTTTTATTATGTTAATTAAGAATCATTGAGAACTTCATCTATTGTTGTGCAAAGTTTTGATAATTTTATCCGTAATTCACCTTTGATTTAATCCAATCTCTGTCTTTTTTCATTTTTACTGATTATTTTCTTCTGTGTTTATTACAGATATATCCTCATATGAATAATCATGGTATAATGACACATCAAAATCCTTATGTGTCACTGTTCGGTAAAATGCGGACTTTTAGAACATATACTCACATAATCCAACATCTTTACTAGCATTTTTACTATGGTCACCATTTATTGTTTTGTTTACTTTACTATATTCTTCATTATATATATTGTCAGCGTTAAAATGGGATAAAGGTTCTGCACTGCTAGTGTTTTTTTGTGTTTAAGGGCTGTGTAAATTATATGGTCTTGTCGATAATATTTTGGTTGTCTTTATATTTTTCTTTTTGTTGTTTTGCATTTGTGGTTATCTTGCTCTAGCATTTTGGGGGTGAAAAATCGATCCAATGATACAAAAATATGGGGTCAAAAAATGATAAATGGATCAATTTGACCCAGCTTGGACATCTCTGCTCTAGAGCGAAAAAAGCCTTTGAATGTAAAAAAATGTGAAATAGTGTAAAATAAAAAAACGCAGAGTATAAACGAAAAAATGGTGTATAAAGAATAGCTTACCTTTTTTTATACGAAATATTTTTTGTTTTTTATCGTTATGTAAGGTTTCACTTTGATATATTGGGAAAATCACACGCGCTGTGTATATTTATTATGAATTCTATATCCATTAGATATAATTGTAACACTTTTAGTTTGTGATCCGTAATTATCTTTATATGTAAGATATGTAAGATATGTTTTTTTCTTCGGAAGTAGTTTTAAAACAAAATATTTTAGATTATAAATGTCTAAAAAGAAAAAAAAATATAAAAAATATAAAAAATATAAAAAAGCGGTAAAATCTCTAGATTTTAAGTATTGATGGCGCTTTGGACCATTGAATCACAATAAAAGGCAAGTAACATTTATTAATGCGCGACAGGACGAACTCCAATATTCTAAATGTAGATAAACGTCGTAAAAAAATTCTAAGGCCATAAGAAAAACAAAGTACCGCTGTATATTAAAAATATTAGCTTAAGCCATATTGACCGTTTATGCTATTATGTAAATTAAGTGTTTTCGCCCTATAGTTTTACGCGTCAAAACATTATTTGATGAAGTATCTACTTCATACATTAGCATTAATTTTTACAGCATATACATTTATGTTTCGTTGATATAATCTTTTATATAATTCCAAAATTTAAAAATATCAAAAACATATATAATCGTAAAAGTGGGGCCAGCATTTTTTGACTTCATAAAACCCCAGGAGAACAAAATCAGGTGACAATAACGTAACAAATATATTCTTACGGAAATATTTTTTATACGACGTTTTTGAATGTTTTAAAATTGCGGGTTATATAGAAAAATAACCAACACTTTACAAAAAGTAGGTAATTGTCTTTTTTTATTATATGAGATAAAATACATATTTCAACAGTAAAAACAAAAGAATCTACATACGCAACTTACAATATAAGCTAACTAAAAAATGCGTGGTTATATTTTTTTAATTGTAACTGTTTCTTGTTGCATTCGTTTAAATATGAATTCATGTTTCATACATCAGAACAAAACAATAAAGAACTGCATATTTATTTAGCTTCGTGTTTTCATGTCTTAACGCGTTTTTCCAAAACTTTACTTGTATAAAATATGTGACAACTTGCCAAATAAATCGTAAATTAGTATAAAATAAGACTTAGATGAGTTAAAACCAGAAATATTAGTTAAAAGCATTATTCTTTGAAACAATATTAGTAATTATCACATATTACCAAATACTGTTATAGAAAAGAGTCAATATGCTACAGGGCATTATTTAAACTATATGTTTATCATTTTACATACATTTACAAAAAAAATCAGTATTTAGGTTTTTTTTGTACCGCGACGATAAAATACAGGCTTAAAAATGTATAAAAACTCTTAAGCGTTACTTTTAATAATGGTTAGAATTACATATATAAGGTGTGAAGGTCTTACACACGCTATCAAATCGAAAATGCTGCAAAAATTAAAATTTTTTTGTTGCGATTGCAAAAAGTGGCATATGATTTTAAAAAATCAATTTTATCAGACTGAAACCAAGGTATTCTTATAGATTGTTTTTTGGCATTTAATGAGCTATTTGTATGAGTAATAATTGTATCAGTTCGTGCTTTTTGCGAATCGGAGAAAACTTGCTCATAGGTGAGTTTTCCACTTTCACGCAATGTGGTGTTTAAAGAATTAAACAGAAAACTTGCTATGTAGGATAAATTTTTTTTGATATGATTTTTGTAATTTTGGATCTGATTGCAACATATTAAATTTTGTTGGTATTTAAATTAATTACAATTTTTCTAAATGAAAAATGAAATCGTTACAAGGCAAAGAAGAAAAAATGACTTTTACACAGGGGTCTTTAATTTCGGGAAAATGTCAAAAAATTTTTAATTTCCCGAAAATAAAATTTTATACCCCGAAAATAACAAAGGTGTATAAAAATTGTTCTCTCATATAAAGCAAAGATTTAATAATTGATAAGAGATTTTTAACTAGAATCATACCAAGATGATACGTAATTTACTTTGATCAGTATCGTTAGTGACTTTGATGAATTTCGGTTGTACTTAGAAGTTCAATGTTAGAAATAAATTTTACTTAAATGTACGTAGTATGTATTTTTTTTTGAGCAACGTCAAAATAAGAGAGTATTTTTATAAGAGTGAAAACGATCCATTTCTATATAAGAATAAAGGTCGAAATGGTTTTAAAAAGTGCAGCAATAAGCATTGTGGCTTAGAACGCAAATTTCTGCATTTGGTAGACGTTGCAAAAGTATATAATCGTATCTGCTAAAAGTGTATGTCGTGTGATTACTTAAATTTTTTCAATGTATTTAATAGTAAATATATCGTATTTTTGTAAATTTTTTAAGACAATATTTGCTGTAGTACCCCTACTTCATTGAGATTATCACATATAAATGTACTGTTTTTGTTATAATCAGTTCTTTAATACTCAAAAGCATTCTGTTTCAGTAACGAAATATTTCTTGGTGTATAATTATTTATATTTTCTTTTTAAGCTATGATTATGTTTTTTTTGTGATTTTCTATAGGTTTTATACACTTCCCTAAATTTACGAAAATAACCTTTATATTTTACCTCAAATAGGTTAAGTTCGGACTTTTCGAAAAATCCCGAATTTAAAGACCCCTGCTCATAAAGATGCAACTTTTAGAACTGTTAATGATTCCTGTAAAATTAACGCTGTCTTTTGTGTACAGAACATTCCATTACTTATTTAAAAGACCCTTCCAATATTTTTTTTTTATGTTTTATCGACTTGCACAAGAAAAAGACTGCAATATAAAAACTTTTATTTGCACTCCCCGTTTCCGGGGGGACGGGGAATGATAATTTTTGCAATTTTCCCCTTTTTTTCGGGTGGAATTTTCATGGGTAATTGACTCCCCTAGTTTTTACACAATATATATGAATTTAGATATAATATTTATCGATGGTGTATGAAAGCAATTGATAATATGGTAATTGATAAGATGTATTGCATATCAAGAATTTGGTGGATAGCATTTTAATTTAGTTTTTAGTTTACTAAGAGTTTTATCCGAAAGAAGCTGTCATAATGCCGCTGAATTAAGAAATAAATATTTATTACCACTACAAATGGTATAAATTACATGAATATGTTTGTAAAGGATCTTAAGTGGGTTAAAAATAGGCTTCGATAGACAAATTTAAATACCAAAATTAATTTGATTATTAGTGAATTACAGAACCTATAAGCTTTTACATGCCTGGGATACGCAATTCTTACAAGAAATGGATTAAGCTAATATCTCTTGATATTTTAAAGTGGCTTGGATTGGTTGTAAGGCGCGGGTTCCTAATTTAATTGCATATTTTGGTGGGTTAGGTGTAATTTTCTGCTACTGCAATTATGAAGACGAATTATTAAGCCTTATTCGAGAAAATAAAAAAAAGACAAAGCTTAACATATATTTTGCTAGAGGATGTAATGCATTCGATAGTTTTTAACCGTGTAATTTTTCTATCAAAAAAAGCATTAGAAAAAACCTAAAGTGATTTATATTATACTGTACTATATTTCAATTATATTTATAAAAAAATTCAGTTTTAATGATTAAACAATGAGTCTAGTTGTTTTTTATATAGGAGTACATATTCATTGCATATAGAATTTGGGATATGTATAATTTTCAACCCAGTACAAAAAATTAAAAAATGATCACGGGTATAATTTTGTAAAAGACAATCAAAAATAAAAAAGCGCCATTTATTTATTGTTGTTGCCATATTTGACACTTATTCACATGTTCGTAAAAAGGACTTTTATGCTTTCATTCTTTTTAATATTGTGATAAATTTTACTCCATTTATACATATATTGTTTTTTTTGCCTTTGTTATACAAATTAAAAAAATTATGGCATATTGTTGCGAAGAGTGATACTTTTTCTCAATCTTTTTTGTTAATAAAATGTGCAACCTTGAATATACAACCTTGAATGTTTAGCCCACTACTAGTAAAATAGCAATTTACGCGCATACAAGTATTCTATATCGGCAAATTATACATTGTAATATTTATATGTCCTATCTTGATGAAAACCTTACACAAAAATTGGTTTACCATAGTCACATCCAGTGGCGTAGCTAAGGAAAATCAATGAGGGGGGGCTTCAACTTTTTTTTCTTCTAAATATAAAATTAATTAATTTTACATAAAATAAAAAAATTTTTACAATAAAAAATTTTAACCCCCAGTTTCTATTATTGTGAAAATCCCCCCTAAATTTAGACCCCCCTTAAACTCAGGGTGCAATTTTTTTTTGAGGGGGGCTGCAGCCCCCTCGAGCCCCCCTTTTTCCCGGCCTATATACGCCACTGGTCACATCCATCTTGCCATTACATTTTTGTTTAAATTAGGTATAATACTGTAGAAGTATATTGATATATATGACAAAATATTGATTTGTTGTATTTCTTACTACTTTAGACAAACATAAAAGACAATGTCTTCTCTTTTAATAATTATAAAAAGCTTACGGTATCCATAACTACTACATGGTGTACAATGAGGTGATTTCAAGTAAATATTGTATATTAACTAGCGCAATTTACACCCAAAAACTAAAAATCAAAAGTTCCAAACTACTGTCTAATATTAAACCAAGGCCATGTGTCGCTAAAAAATAATGGCGATTTTCCATAATGGCCATTTTTATGTAGAAATTATGGTGGTTTTTCTATGCCATAAGTTTGCCATAATAGTCTTGTCCGGGATTTTAAATATATCAAATTAGTTTTTTGATATATTAAAATTAATTAATCTTTGATATATAAAAAACACAATTTACTATATTTAAACATCTGGACACCAGGGTTGCCAGATTTTTTTTGAGAATAAACCCAGAATTTTTTTCGAAAAACACCAGATTGGAACCAGATTTTAAAAAGTTGCCAAGTTGTACGAATACCTATATTTCTAGTAAAAAAAGCTTTTTTCAATAGGAAGAGGTTTATATAAAGCAGTTTTGTACAAACTGATACACAGGTGCATTGATAGTTA
>JAQFYM010005027.1:0-14084 GCA_034694785.1 Agrenia bidenticulata
GCTATGACGTAGGTGAGCGTGATTGGCTGATGGAGTAGGAAGTGGGCATGGCCGAATCTGCTCGAGCGGTCCGTCCAGGCTCAAAGATTAAAGCCAAGCAGCAGTAGCTAGGACTCTTAGAAAGCTTTGTAGTATTCATCGGTAGGCCGCCAATGCAATAATCTCTACATCCCCTAATTTCCAAGATATCCAAAAGTTATAAAAATTATAAATGGCACAAATTCTGCTCGATTGTACGACATTTATGCCTGGCGACAAATATGTCTACGATATTTATGCCTATAATAATCTAAATTTGTAAAAATCTTCCACCGAATTTAATATTGTCAATAAAACGATGTGGACAAGTCAAACGTCAAAACATTGCCCGAACTGTTGACCGAAGTGTCGGCATATTTTCCAAAAATGAATTTGAAATTAAATTAATGAGAAATTCAATGTCCATGTTCCCTGGACTTCTTTTTTTGATGAAATTTCTTTGAATATTTTTAATTTTTCATAAAATGTAATTAAAATTTTATCATGAAATTTCGATAAACATTTTTTAACCATCTTCATGTTTAATTTTTCACTTGAAATTTAACCTGCCAACCGTGCTACTAAAACTTTATCTTGAATTCTACTCGGCTTGCCTACCGTACGTTGTCCTCCGACTCCCCATTTACATCGGCAGGTTGTAAATTATAACTAAATTTTGATTTCTTGTAATCACATTTCTCATTGAAAATATTTTCAGGTTTATTTGTCGCTTTTGAAATTTTTTACAGGCATAAATGTCGTTGGCCTAAATGTCGCGGCTTAAATTTCGCATGCAATAATCTTTCAGGAATAAAATTACGAAAGTCCTATGAATTACGAACACCTTTTTGTAAATCGCTGATGAAATGGATTTTCTCTACTCCAAATCTTCCATGGGTTTCCATTACAGCTACTTGCACATGTCATGTATATTGTGTAGAGTCTGTAAAGGGCCAGTCCAAATCGGTGATAGTAAAAATAAGAACAACCCGATACTTTTATTCCCAAAAGGGATGCTCACATAACATTCTCATGAGAGGATGTTGGATCTCTCATTCAACCTTGCACAGTTCCAGACTGTCCAACCTTTTCGTCTCAAGTGGACCAATATCTTATTCCCACACGACCATCCTCTTTATTATCTTCTGAGTTCCAAAGATTGTAAAGTCTTAAGGGCCATGGTGAGTTGGCCCTCTTTATATCCTTACCCTGTGTGGGATGACCAACAGTTGATTCAAAATACCTCAACGGACATAACAATCAGATGTTGGATCTGGGGGTGGACTTGTGTGATTATGGGATTCTTCTTTATCACTGCTGCTTATGTCCAACACAATGATCCGGATCCTTGTCTCTGGATTGTAATTAAATACCATTCAAGCTACAGTTATAATTATCCAAGCCATTTAAAAAAAATTACATTTCAATAGCTTGTCTACTTAATTGCCGGGGGGATAAGCTGGACAGTAGGAGTGACGATTCTATTGGATGGATTGGGAATTCGGAACAACTGTCCCCTCCCCAAGGGGCCCACACTGGACAAGATGATAACCGTGGAGATTGTGTACAGCTTGTTACTCGGAGTTTACACTCTCACCCACTACGTCTACACAAATCATTTCCCTGGACCTTGGCTTCATGTCCTCAAAGAGATGACCTCAGAACGAGAGATGATCAAGGAAGAAGGGAAGGAACTCCTCGGCCTTTGTCTCATCATCGCTTGGCTCCTACTTCTCAAGGACCGAAACTTTACCCGACTGGGTCCAAGGGGCCTACTGATTGGGGTTGCCCTCACCCTCGCCCCTATTATCGCTTGGGCTGCATTGATTTATTTTGAGCTGAATACTAATCCTCTTAGCAAGTGCTAAAAAATGGGATTAGTATAGTGTGAACTTAAAAATCATTCTCTGTTCCCAGTGGCACAAAAGTTTCGGCAGATAGTCTGGGCAAGTTGATAGAGTGTCTCTGAATACCAAGTGATATGGACATTTTAAATGTTTTGAATGGCAGGGGAATTGAGTCTACTCAGAAAATGTCTTGAGAAGATGAATATTTTAGTTGTTGTGTTGATTGTTGGTATATTTGATCCGTTAGTTAACCTACATTTCTCCTCATTTATTCTAATCTCGAAAGTAAGACAAGGTAGGAATCTATTTAAAGAACCATCTCCTTCTACATCTCATCATGGTGACTATAGACAGTTGGGATGTGTCTCAGACATTATTAAATCCATGAAAATACGGACATTTCAATTTATTTAAACAGGCCGTATTGAATCACATCCTGAAACCTGTTGATTTTCTAAAAAGTGCTTTAAAATTTAAAACCAACATGTTGGGTTTGGTAGTACAGGTTGAAATTGTGATTTTGATCACTAACTTAATTCTAACATGGACTTGTACTATCCAATTATTTGTATTAAATAAAAATATATTCCTTCTCTCGTCAACCAATTGGTAGTTAATGATTTGTTGAGGTTAGACATATTCCTAGGATAAGATTTAATTAATATTATAGATGAGTGTATAGGTAATACATTAGCTAATTATCATCCGTCCATCTTGAATAATTTACTTTGGTTTCCATTGTTGTTCCAGTTATTATACTTGCACAGCATCAACTTCATCACTTAGTTTCAGAAGCTCTGGTATTGAGTTTGTTTGTAGTTCTGACAATTCAATCTAACGATAAACAGTTTGAGGAGTCACGGCTCAGTTTTCGTAACAATTAAGGTAACAAAATTAAACTACCACCTTCAATATCCAACACCTCTATCTCATCCCAAAGAGAGAACCAAAAAACGGAACTGGGAACATTTTTATTTCATTTTTATCCCTTCTGTGTCTTAAACGAAAACAGTCTTTAAATCTTTAACTTAAGATTTTGTTTATTCCTCAGGGTTGGATAAAAAAAATATTTTAATGACTGTTGCTTACAACATTAATTCAATTAATGAAATTTTTGGTTCCTTGAAAACCTTAAATTTATTTAGAATGTCATTTGACTATAATATTTGTTTGTCGACAAATTCAAGCGTGCAAAAAATTACATTAGCAAGTGCATACCATGTTTGTTGATAAGATTGTCTGGAATTCCCTTAACTTGGGGACAAGCATTAGTTTATTTTTGTGGTTGTGGGTAAAAAAAATTCTTGGGTTTCCGAAAACTAATAGTTTAATATTGATTAACAGTTCCCATTAATAGTTAGAATATATGAGGGGATGATTCGATTAGGACGAGTAGCAGGGGATTGGAAGACCGTAGATGTCAAAAATCTCAACAATTGCTGATGAATCAATATTGGTGAATACGATTGCAAATGGTTTAGCCAATTAAGAGAAATTGCATTAACTGAGCATTGTGAGAGGTGCAGTTTCATTGTGATTTCCCTCACGAACCTCTAGTACATCCTATCTCCCTAAGCTTAACCTCCAATGCATTGGGTTAGGAAAGTTAGAAATATACAAAAAGCATATTCCATCCAAGTTCCAAACTTTTATTATTGTACTAACCAATTCTAAGCATTTCTGTAAGCTTAAACGGATTAAATAAATAAATTCTCCTTCAATAAATCTTAAACTGATTAGATACTTAATGTAAATAAAGTTGGTGACTATGAGTATGAAAGTCCAGTTCTGGAAACGAACGCGTATTTTTGGATAATAATAACCCAAAAACCATACTGTGATTTACACTTCAGAAGCATATCGGCCTCAATATTAGTTAATAGTAACTTAACTAGCCAAGTTAAACGTATGGTACATTGATAATTCATCTAGTATAAAAAACAGTTGTGAATAATCCTGTTATATTCCCTACTTGTGCTTGTGGCCTAACCTGAAGGACTAGAACCCACAACCGCATTCCTAACATACAAACACACTACACATACCTTTAGCAACTAAATTAACTCCTCTTCAATCTCTCTAGTCTCACACTATTTATGTTAAATCATTTTACTATTTTGAAAGTCAAAAATTAAATCTTTTTTTTACATAATTTACAAAAAAAAGTATTGAAATTCATTCCAAAAGTGAGAAAGGAAATAACATATTCACAAGAGTTTGGAAATGGTAGCTAGTTTATTTAGTTTTAAGTGAACATTCAAGAGCAAGGTTGGAAGCTCCTATTTCAACTTTAATTTCCCAAAGTTCAGGGTCACAATCTCTCATCATTTATTCCTCGTTTATTTATCCATTTAAGGATTCCCCAGAACTCGTGAGTTTATACTTTGCAAACATTTCATAAGGGTATTTGGACTTTTTTTAATATTTTTTTCGATTACTTTAGTCGCAGTAGAGGCCAGTTCGGTGAGTTAGGTTAGCTGAAAAGTTTTTTATTCAGGCCGTGTCTGATACACTTGAGAAAAAAGACTGAACAAGTAAAAGATGGAAATTTTTGGAACTCAATTCCTTCCATAATTTGAACGATTAATTCTTAAGCTCTTAAACAACATAAACAGTTAGGATCAAGTAGACTAATTCAGCGTCAGAGGTAATAAACGAGTTGGCCTTCTGGTCTCATTTTGTAGCTCATCAATTCTCTTCATTTACTTTTATCTTGATTTTTGTAAACTGAAGAGCATTTAAACATTTGAAATTTTTTTTTCACTTCTAAAGAATAATTTTTGAATTCCTCCTTTATAATGTAAATACCAACAAGTTATTTAAAAAATCCTTGGTGTATTTATTATTAAGATTTCATGGTTTGAAAATCACAAAATAAATAAATGTTCTAGAATCAGCAACGCAGTTTCCCATGCGTTTCCCTCAAAGCTCCAAGGTGGAACAGAGTGAATTAAAAAGGGCCTTGAACATAATTCCAATGATGAAATAACGGGGAATGATATGAACTGAATACAGAGAGGCTTCTGCACAATTATGGCCAAAAACATATAACTAAATAGCCTCACAATCCCCAATCGTTTATATCTGCTCAAGACTGACTCTGAAAATCCCTTGTGTAACTCCCTCATTTGATAAAGATAAGCTAAGGCAGGGGATTTTAAATTATTTAAATCACTCCAATGTAGAAACTCATAAACCACGTTGATTGCATTCACCTAAATATATTTTAAAATCCAGTCTACGTAAGTCTTTGACTCTTCTTGTGCCATTACAAATCTATTCGTCTGGATTGCAGAGAGGGGAAATAGCTGGAACGAATGAGAGGGGGAAGTAGGAAAAAGTGGAGGGGGACATTGCAAGTTAATTTAACTAATTAAGATTAGTTAATTGGAGTAAGAATGTCTTTAATTAGAGAAAAGTCTTATTCCGCCGCTCCCTTTATTGTCTACCGAAGTGCCAAGTACACGGGGGTTCGAGAACGGGCTTTGGAGTCCCTTGTCACATATGCTCGATTCTATCTCGTCTCTCCGATAAGAAACCGATTTCGGGGAATCTCCAGGCTCCTCATAAATTCATTCACATTCCTTTTCATCATCCCAACCCTTCCTATTTTTTTACTCTCTTTTATTGGTAAGACTTAATCATTCATTTATTGCTTATTTAACAAGGAATTTAAAAACTATTTCCTCTTATTGCTCTTTCATAGCTTTGTTTCTAATAAGAAAACTCCGCGTCTTCTTGGTAACTAAATATTTCCCAACCTTTCATATTTGTGACGACTTGAGCCATAGGTAAGTCCGAGCTCCTTATTCACCGAATATGCCTCACCATGTTATTCATAATCTGTTGATAGCTAACCTAACCTAACCTTATTGTATGTACTACATAGCTACAGCCCCTTTGAAGAGACTAAAACTGGAGGGCTGCTCACATGGATAGTAAGAGTGAAAGGTGATGTGGACCCTTCAGTCCTCCGGTCCAACCTCCAATCCCGAATTAAATCCGGAAAGCTAGAGATCCTCTCTAAACGACTTGGAACTCGACTAGGGCTAAAAGGATGGGAACAAGACCCCACTGTCCCTTTTCAAATTGATAAGCACGTGATCCAAGCCCCCATAAAATTCTACGACTCCCTCTTGACAGATGAGACGAGGGACGTCCACGGACTGGGAGGCAAGTCGGACAAGTCCATTTTGGAGAAATACGTCACATCTCGGGCTTCTGTGGAACTAGATGAGAAGTTGCCCCCCTGGGAGGTCACACTCGTCTCTCTCCCCCTTTCATTCAGATCAATCAATCAGAACACGAGAACTTGTGTCATCCTACGCTTTCACAAACTTCTCCTTCAACGACCTCAGGTCATCAACATGTTGGTCACCAGTCTGGACCAGAGTGGGAGGATGGAGGTGACGGATGGAGCTCGATGGATCTCAGATATAATTGTGCAGTCGGAGTCTAATAAGACTGAGGAGATTGGATGTCGAGCAAGGGACAAGCAAATATTATCCAGTCCACCACAGGATTTCAAAACTCTTGTCATAAATGTAAGTTTTTAGACAGTTGAAATATTAAAAATTACAAATCATGTGGTTTTAATTTAATATTTAATACAAATGAAATTGCAGGAGTACAAGTCCACCATGTCTGATTTGCTGATGTGGTACCGACTCCGGAAAAAGCAGTATGAGTTCCATACTAAAGCATATTTCGCAAAATGTGTTTGGCTAGAGATTGTAAAGGGGGGCAAGTTGATAAAGGAAAACCTAAAGAGCCTCTGGCAAGACTTGGTCCATCTTAGTCTCCAGTGTTTCAAAGTTATTCGAGGACTAAGTTTCATTCCTCTAGTCCTTGTCGAATGTTTCCTCAGAGGTGGGAGCCCCCACGGGTTTCGACGGAGTGTAAGAACCACCACAAGGCATATTTCTTGGTCCAAGCCCATTTCCTCTGATTTGCTCAAACAAATTCAAAACAAGGCTGGGGATGCATCCGAAGTCTCCGTTTTTCTTTTGGCCTGCTCCTTGGCCCTTAAGGATTATTATTACGAGGTGAGCAAAATTTCTGAGATGATTTGCAAACTCAGGATCTTAATAGTTTTTGTGCTTTTAGAATTGTATCTCAAACCCTGAGAAGATTGGGGTGATTGTATCGTCTAATTCATTCTCACTAAAAAAACCTTGGAGTGGAAATAAGCTATTGGAACTACCAACAAATTTCAGTGATATCTCTTCAGAAATATCCGTAACTAAATATCTAGCTGAAACTTTAATTTATATTTAATGAATCAGGCTGAAGTGATTAATTTTAAAATTGTAAATTTTCAGAAAATGGAGAGGGATGTCAAATTATTCGGTGATTGGAAGGAGCTCGGGCTGTGGTATTTAGAAAGATGGTCAACCCACGTCCTACCTTCACCTTTGACCTCTCTAGTGTTTACAAAGTTTTTCAATAGATATCCCGTCACTTTTAATTACATAGACACACAGTCCCCCTTCCCACACATGACCCTTTGGGGTCATACTATCGACGAGTTTACATCTTGGAGAGCCCCGCACTCTGATTTCTGTAAGTTCTCTGGCAACCCTGTCACCTGTGAGCAATGAGATATTTACTTGTTCTTCATGCTTGTAGGTGTGTCCATAAGCCTAGTTAAATATGCTGGCAGCGTTCGTCTCAGCGTCATCTCCCCTATGAAATCTGTGGATAGCCTCATTACCCAAAGGTTTAGTCAATATTTGAATAGAATCGCCGAGTCGGTGGGGGTCGAGAGAAGCAAGATTCCATATTCCAGGAAGACTTCCCCAATTTCCACTGCCAATTCAAGTCCTCATCAAAAGCGGAGTAGTAGCAACTTTTTTAGAACCGGTGGTGAGGATTTTGGAGCTGACCAAGGCTTTACTAAAACATGTAATAGCTCAAATTGTCTTCGAGATAGATTTAATTAATCTTTTTAAATCAGACAGAGAAGTATTAATTATAATTAACCCACCTCTTGTTTGTCAAAATCTGATCAAGTCATCAAAGGGATTATTCTAAATGTCGTCCCTGTCAAACTTTAGCTTGTCCTGTTGTGCCAATCGCATGTGATATTTTAGGTATGAGATGATTTTGTAAAGATACTTTTTAATAAAAACGCACCGTTTTAGTTTTTAATGTTTTTGTGTTGCTTTGAATATTCATTTTATTCGTCTTCTCGCAATTTGAAATATTAAATATTATTCTCAGCAATCAACTAGTCTACAACCTTAACAAGACGGGAAAAGGTATAAATTGAATTTGATTATTTTTTTGAGCCCCTTGCCCAAAACTCTTAGAATATTTTGTAAACTAAATCTGAAAATTAATTTAGATTCCATTTCCAAATATTCGAAAATCTTAGATCAAGACCAGTTGTTACTAGAACTGATACTAAAGAATCAATTAGAATTAAACGAGTCTCGTTGACAGGGACAGGGGTTACCAAAGTTGACATTTTCCAATTCAGCCTCAGAAACGATGAGATGAGTTCCATACAACTGGACAGTAGCAGGGTCATTGACCTCCAAGCCACTGGAGATCTCAACCCCATAACACCAAGACTGCTGAGGGAAGTTGGTGGGTTGATACCGCTCCCTTATCACAAAGGGCCCTGCCCTCAAAGTCCCCATCGGGTTTGGTACATGAACTCCCGGCAGAGTTCGAGGATTCAGAACCCACACTGAGTCCCCTACTCCGTACTTTGGAACACTGCAAAAGAGTTGGGATTATTTTCTCTTATCTTTTGGCACGGACTTGACTTTATTCTTAATCATGGACAAGGCATTACCTTTGCATTTTGTAAGAGACGATAAAGTTGACAACTAGTTACAATAGATTTTTAAAATGAATATTACGATGGAGATGTCGAGAGATGATGGAATCCTCAAGGATGTAAATATGATTGGAACTGTAAAGAATACTTTTTTAACAGTTATCCACACGCCCCCCTCTCATCTTTTCCTATGGGATGGACACACAATTTTAAATGTAACCTTATGGTATTTTTTTTTATCCCCGGAAGACATTAATCTAGCTACTTAAATAATACCAACAGCTACTTCTCTGTGTTAGGAGGATATTATCATTGGCATTCATTGGAATGGAACCCTATCACTTACTCTGAACATCTCTCTTTCAAAGAATATGAATATTATGGGCACTATGTAGTTTAAGCTATATAGCAATAAATATACACACATCTAGTTTGACACTATTTGACAGCCATTAGTAACCCATGAAATGAGATGTCAAATTCAGCTAATTAGAAAATATGATAAGTAATTACATCCACAGAGGGTTAATTTAGCTGATGATAATAGTCAAATTTATATTGTCCCCGTCTCACGGATGGAAGAAGAGAACATTGTAATCTAAATCTATTTGACACGTAAACAAATTAAATAATTCTACTTGGGTCTAAGTTTAGAAACAGTCAACATTTTATTTGATTTTATTGTGTTGGAACATAAGTTTAAATTTCAAAAATAATATACATATACTAACACGAGTTGTTAATCCAAAATAAATCCGCTAAATTTCCAGCAACATAAAACATAAAAAAGTTTGTTTGCACAACTGCGTTAATCAACCTCTTGGCTCTTATTTCCCAATGAAATAAATGTTGTGGGTTAGAGGGACAATATAGGAAATGTCAGTCGGACTAATGTCATAATGTTGACATTGAAGCTATAGGGTGGAGTCGTAATTTAATTAGAAGTGAAATAAAATTTAATATATTTTCTTTCTGTGTTGGAAGCTATTGGTTGGGACGAGGACACTTGGTCGTCGATTCAAATCCGAAATGTTAATCATCCCTTGTCCCGAAAACCCATCCGACTCCTTCATCTCCATTTTGACCAAAAAGTGGACGACGATTGCCATCACCGAAGGGAAGTCGATTGTGTCATCCTCTTTAAACAATTTTTAATCAGCAGAATCTCCTACTTATGCTTTTGTTTATATTGAGACTTACGGAACTGGTATTCAATCTGTCTAGTCTTTGGGTTAATGAATGAATACTTATTCCCTTCATGAATACACAAACGTTCAGTTCATTTAATTTACAGAGTTGGATAAATAATAATAATTCATTAGTAATAATAACTAATAATATGAATTGTACTTACTTTTGGCATGTTTATCTAAGAGTTGAGAGAGCTCTGTACTTTCTTCAAAGTTAGTTCCTACCACCTTGTGGAGGATATTTTTCAAATACCCTCTTGGGATTGCACCAGTCCCAATTTTGTCTATTTCCTTGAAAAGCTTGTCCACATCTACAAATTAAAATAAATATTGATTTCAAATAATTCAAATCAAATTTCAAACTCATACCGTCAATGTTATTTTATCTCGAAAATGTCCAATTAAATAATCCAAAGCCCTTACACATTTTAGATTCTCGTCGAATTTTGTCCTCCTAAAAATCAATTACAAAAATTCAATGGCAAGTCTGTCTCTTAAATGACCTTATGTCTGCAAGGTCGTAGGACAGTACTGCTTTAGACAGTTTTCAAACTTCACATACTAAAACAGTATAAAATTGAAAAATCCGTATAACAAATCACGTACCATTGCTCAATCCAATAAATAAATCACAGATACTTAAACAATATTGTATGTAAAAATTTTAATAACATAGTTACAATAAATTTAATTGTAACGGAGTGTAGGGTAAAAATTCAAATGTGATGCCTTTACGAATCTTGTTCTCCTTTTTATAGTAAAGTAATTCTTAACCGTTACTAATTGCAATGACATATAAATAGATGTAATGAAAAGTACAAGCCAATATCATACACCCACCATGGCACCATCATTATTATTATTAGCTATGCGGGGTCTCAAGGTTTTAGTTCGATTGTACAATTTAAACCTCTAGACCACCACAGAGAATGTTAATAAAATATATTTCGAAATAAATTAAAACTTTTAACGTATCAGCTCGGAATTAATGCAGAATAAAAAATATTCCAACCGTCTCCATATTTAATCAACTCACCTTTCATAATTCATTCAACCATATTTGACATAACCTATTTCTGCTGAATTAAAATAACTTGCAAGGATTTAGAAAATTCAGACCGTTTAAGAAATTCAAAGGACTTGTAGTTTTTTATGCTGTCCAAAGTAAATATAAATTTGTTGATTGATGATAGTTTTATTTAATCTACAACGGGCCAATATTTTGCCACTTACAATTTTTAGCCAATGGAGCGTAAGTCAAAGTGTATCTTTTATGTCTTTAGTAGGTTTAGGTTAGTATCAAAGGTATTAGTGGGTTAATCATTAATATTGTAGATTGTATTAAACGTGAAGTTTATAATTCCAGAGCATAGTTTGGAATTAGCAGATGGAGATAATAAATTATGAGAGAGGACCCCGACCTTTCTTTTGGCTCTGCCTAATCCCAAGAGAACTCTCAATCTTAATTAAAGTGTGTCGTGTGTCGTTTTAAGATTGTGCCAGAGAGTGCCGACCTTCCAGACTCCCATCCTCAATTCCACTTGGAATGCTTTAATGAGATAGCTGTCACCAACACGGAATCCAAAAAAAAAATTTAACTATAAGTTATCCATTACTTTTCCTCCACTACTCCACCCGTACTATTTCATTAAAGCAGCCACAGATTAAAACCATTCTGACACATGAACCATTTGTGGCTACATAAATCAGAGGAGAGAGAACAAAAATTATAATTTCTTTAAGTCATGTAACATTTTTATTGATCCTCATTTTCATGAATATCATCCTCATTCCCGATAAAGTGAACATTCAGTTACAATTTATTTTATGATATCGATAAACACAATCACCGTTAACCAATTTGCATCATTAATTCTAGTGCTATTGAAATTACATGGAAACTTTCAATAAGTACATTTAGTGTATGTTTAGTTTTGTTAAAGAATGTTATAGCTGGACACACTGTAAATGTTTCTAAAATTTGGTAACAATGTCTACCGACTGAACAAGGGAGGAGTAGTTCCAATCATTCAAACACTGGCTAATTAGCTGTCGATGATTTTGAAGTTTTAAATTTATTCTAGAGCTCCGATTCCTTTCAAACTTGAGCCTGATGGTGAGTTTCATTGTGACCGGATCCCTAACATTTCTATCGGTATCGGTTTCTAACTTTTTTTCCATATCCTTACATAGATTTCCCAGAATTGAAACCATTTGATTCAAAGTATATTGCTTTTCTAAAACCAGTTAAACATTCAGCCAGATTAAACATTAAACATATCAATCTTAGAAAATTAAAAAATCTGTTTCGGTGCATACCATAAAGCTTGCAGGAAACTCCGGATGTGTTGGGACAATTCATAGGCACGACCGGTGTGTTACAAATTCCATGAGCTTTGTTCAAAATCTTCTTAGCTTCTTCAGCTCCAAGAAAACGACGACCACTAATTGGACAGTAGGCTAATTCATCTTCGTCAATAAATTGCAGCTCTGACATCCTCGAAATGTTGAATTCACGTTGAATGGCTTTCCCTTGTTTTCCTCCTAATCCTGGAATGTCTGCGATCTTCACATATGACGAAAAATTGTGGAATCCTGAAGGAGCCAAGATTGTGATCGATCCTGGTTTGTGAAAGCCACTCGCGATTTTCGAAATGAGCTTTTTGGAAGCCATCCCGACGGAACATTGATACCCCGTTTTGTGCAAGATTTCCTTTACTATAGAACAGGCTATTGTTGATCCATAGATTAGCCGCACCTCTTGGGTTTCCAACTCGTTGAAATTCATCTTTCTACGAAGTGTTTCTAATCTTTTGAATACATATTGTGAGTTTGGAATCCCCACCACTGCCCCATTGTACAGAAATGTATTCGGCCACAAATCGGTGTTATTCATGTCTTGAAGAAGGTTATATTCCTTCTGTATTTGGTTTACCAATTCCGTCATGTCAACGTAGAATTCATCGGGTGAAGAAAATTCAAAGATAGTTGAATTGCTGCCCAATTTTGAGAGATAGCCTCTTAGAGCTTGAACTATGGATGCTGTTGCTTTCCTGGCGATACTTGTATCCGGGCGAATAGGTCCAATCCCATTATTAGGCCTTGGTGGGATTTTGATTTTTATTAAATTGTGATATTTTTCTTTTGCTTGCGAATAATAAGGGGTTAGCTCCCTACTAATCCCCAACACCTTGGCTTCATAGCTTACAGCAGTGATTCTGAAATTATTCCAAATATTATATTATGAGTATTAGAATAGGTTAGTGTGTGGTTCACAGTTTTTTTATTACAATCAAATAACATTAAGTCCTGTGATATTTTATAGACTAACCTTCCAGCGGGATTAACGACAACTCTAGGAAGTCCTTTTTGCTTCTTCTTTTCATGAACTTGGACCTCGAAGCAGTCCATATCGAACAGAAGAACAATCCGCTCATCCGGGTCTTCCATGTAATCGGTGCTTAAATAGTCACTCATTTCTTAAAAAAGTATATTTATTTTATTAGAACTATTAGAAGTGGTATGAGGATTATATTCTATCGTAAAGACTAACGACAAACTGAATAGATAGAAATATTTCCGAGATAGCAACCACTCTTACCTAGAAATCCGAAAAACAGCTACAGAATTTTATTTTATTCAGCTGGAGGATTGAGAGACTAAGTGATTGGACTAACTTATGGAGAAAAAACAAGTTTATAAATCAATTGGATTGTATGAAACGATTTATTAATAGGAGGTCGGAATTGCAACTGATACCACATTTAACTTGAGTTAGCTTAGAGAGATTTACTTTCATTTATTAGCACTGTTGAAATGCATTGTTTTTTGCATTCTTACTTTTTACTTAACTCATGGTCATGACTCTACAAAGTTGGAAATACGAATCGAGGAGACTCGAACTCATCAAATATTTAAACTTCCCCTTCCCGCTTAAACTGCTCCGGGGCAAATAGTTTATTCCTGTTTGCATTCTTTCCCAGTTTATTTCTTAGATTGTCATACAAAAAATACATGGCAAAACTGAAAAATTACATTTATTTTCGTAAATATAGTTTGAGTTTGATGATATTAAATGTAAAATTACATCTAAAAGTTAGCATTTATTTCCACCATTTCAACACGGGATTTGAAGTTCCAATCAGACAACCCGGCACAGTACTCATTAAGGTTCCATTGTGTCTGTACTGAAGAGTCTATGTAACAAGTTGCCCCAAGCACCTGCACCAAGTGGACTCTTCA
>JAQFYM010005028.1:0-14083 GCA_034694785.1 Agrenia bidenticulata
TAATTAAATCGAACAATGTGCAAAAAATCATTCTTACATCTCTTTCCGCAGCGCTTCGCAGTTCTGAAAAAGGCAGAGAAAGTAACTGAATCGCTAATAAGAGAACTATAAGCCCATGAAAAAACGAAAAAAACGAACAGAGGGGTGAAAAGAAGGGTTTTAGTGTAAACTCGGGAAGAACATTAAGATAAACTCTTCGACCGCTTTCAGAAGTGACCGTTACATAATCACCATCTGGTCTTAGCTGTTAAAGAATGGTTCGGATGGTTGATCAGTGTTACAAACTTGTACAATCGCAGTGGAAACTTACCCTTTGAGTGGAACCTTCAGCATAAATTATACTGGAAGAAGTGGTTACTAAGTGCATGAAAGGATGATATAGAAGACATTTATATATAATACCATTATTTTCGCTCAAGAAGGAACTATTTCTGTTGTTTTTTTCGTTCTCTAAAGCTGTGATGGAGAATGAGCTCGAAATGGGAAAACAAAATAATGGCTTACTATTTTCCATGCGCCATGATGGACGTTTTGCACAAGAGATTTCCGAAACTAGATTACTTTTCACTACGTCCGCAAAAGAATCCTTCGTACTCTGAAAAGGTAAAAGCACCCACTGATTTAGAAAAGTATACAAAAGGACTCTTCGATTCAGTAATTTTAGTTGTTTCGGGTGAGAAATTTCTTTTTAAAGAACTCAAATCGTTGCTATGATAATAGTCTGACTGAACGAAGTAAAGTTCAACTACCATTTTTTGTCGCACATGAATGGAAGTAGATTATTGGCTTATTCCCAAAAATAACCTTAAAAGTTTGGATAGTGAATGTTATGCTCTCGTCGATGATAAGAGACGTCTTGACGCACGTTCAACATTGAAAATTGTCTGAAAATTCTTCTTTCTGGAATTGAGAATAGTACTCTTCCTATGAATCACAGTTCATAAAGATAATTTAAAGGTTTTTCGTTAATTCAACTGCAACTTTAGGGAATGTGTGACTGAGACTTTTCTTAAAGTATTCAAGTTCTATAACTAATTAGCTTCACTATGAATGAATAATTCCTGGTTTTGGAGCTCTTATAATATCCTTCCCATACCATTAAAGGTGAATTCAACATTGCCTTGCATCACATTTCGCCCAAAATAAAAAAAATCACATCATTTTATGAAATTGCCGATTTTTGAATCCAATACATGTTTTCTGATGAGCATACGACTGTTGCGTATTTATTGAAAAATAATGCTTCCTATGAAATTTGTAATTGGTCTCATTGTAAAACTTGAAAATGAAGATATGAAAGCGCACTTTTATTTCGTTACACCAGTATCAAATGTCCTAAACGTATAACAATCAATCTTTGGATAGGAGCCTTTCTTTACGAATAGTAGGTTGAATTGTAAAGAGATTCTACAAATTACATAATTATGCTTTGCAAAATTTCTGTTTCCTCTACTATTATTTTATTCTCATTTTTGGAAATTAGTCCAAAGCACCTTAAAGAAGACGAAATCATAGACGATGAAAGTAGGTGTATCTGTGGAAATTGATGAAACAAAACTTTGAAACCGAAAATAGCATCTAGAACATCAGCTGGATAGTGGTTGGATCGTTGTTGGTATTGAAAGAATCAATGGTGCTTTTTTCCTAGTTCTCAGTTGAAGACAAGCTTAGAATTACACTTATCGTTCTATACATTGAACATTCTGTACATTGAACATTCTCTACATTGAACGGAAATTTAGCTGACGGAATTTTCCCGTTAGAAAGTACCAAATAAATATCTCCATACATTGAACATTCCAACCTGTACATTGAACATTTTTCTAGAAATTTGTTCATAAATAAATAAAAAGTCGCCGTTATTGGTAAGTTTTACGCCTTTTGATGCTTATTACCTACAATATAACATTCTTGAACAGTTTGTTTTATTGGCAGCGTCTCTTAAAAGGCAGCCTTTTAAGAAACTATCTTTTAAAAGTCGTATTTAAAGTTTAAATGATATATAGCCTGACAGACAATAAAACTCACTCTCCTTTGTTTGTCTTTATTTGCTCGTTGAAAGTTTAATAGAAATAAAATGACTGTCTTTTAAGAGCGAGACATTACTCAAAAGATCAAACTTTCCAGTCATTGGATCAGGGGATTATTTTTAGTTTCAAGTCTAAATACAAATCAAAACTGTTGTTTCACACACTGGATTTTGAAGGACTTGGCAACGAGTCATCGACTGGGCGGAAATTTGATTTATACGATGCTGCTGTCCTTTAAGAGGCAAGGCTGTCTTTTAAAAGGCGAAAGTAACTATAAGAAACTGCTTTAATCACAGTTATGGATCATCTGGAAGGACTACAAACGTCGAAATCGAACCCAGTATTTCAAGAGTTTTGGATGTAGCTACCAGTGAATAGGATATTAGCCGGAATGATTACATTTCTTACGATGACAAACTTGTAACAAGTGAAGATATTCCTGACGAAATAGCCGAAGAAGAGTTGTTGTCTCTTAAGAGGCTAATGAAAGTGAAGGCGAATCAGAAAACTCGGAAGAAGTGTCTTTTAAAAGACAAGAATCAAAAATCAAATCATTGAGTGAAGCGATTGCAGCATTTGATGATGTTGCCACATTTTTAGAAAGACTGTCTTTTAAAAGGCAATGCAGTCATTGAAAGCGTGATGCAATTGAAAAACGATTTGAACAAAATCAAAGCTAGCGTCTCTTAAAAGACAGCAGTCTTCTCTAACCAAATTCTTTCTGCGAGAGCAATAAAATGTACTTCACTTATTATGACATTTTCGTATTTAAAAATTTCATACTCGGATATGATTGGTGCGCCCCATACATTGAACACCTTTTTAGTTTGCACAGGGTGTTCAATGTATAGAACGATAAGTGTATTCTAAAAGGCATCTGGCGCAGGAAAAACAAAACAAACTTATGGGAATCTCTATTGTATGCACTAAAGGAATCCCATTACGTTGATTATTAATTAAACGCTTGCTATCACGCGATACCAACCTGGTCAGAGAAGTCCACAGATCCCTACGTTTGAGGGGCTGCAAAGTCGCCAATGTTCAATTTAAAACAATTTTTGGGCTAAGGCTAATGGGTCCGCATGCTAAAGTTGAACCGAAAGCTACGAGCAAGCAACAGGAAGTATCTCCTTTTTTATTATTCGTACGTTCAAAGTGCTGTACACTGTTACTTCCTTAATGATACTGTTTTCATGTGAAAAATCCACACAATCACGTGTCATCATTGAAATTACCATATTTGTAAAAATTACCATTTTTGGATATCCATATAAAGTGATTTTACCGTTTAATGGGGGAGTCGTTGGGATTGGACAAAAAAGTTCGCTTTGTATATGCAAGAGTACTATAAGGTGCGATAATACCATTATCGCTTAACAAGTACGGCGAATAGTAGCTAGCGCTCCAGCTTTTCCATAGATTATCGTGATTAACGGTTCCAGTGATTCCGATTATTTTTGGCTCACTCTCGTAAAGTTTCTGTATACGCGATTCGATATCACTGTTGCTCTGGTTGGGTGTATAGCTTGAAAAAAACGTAACCAGGGATTTCGGAATGTCCAATTGACGTAGATTGTTGGTGCATTCGGGTTGATCCGAGGTGCCCGATAAGAATAAGGGTGTTGATCGATCGCTAATTATGTGTTTCGACGCCTCTTCATGGTGTAGCCACTGTGGTGTTTCTCTTTCATGCTCCATTTCGTTTTCCGATATTGCTTTCGTCTTTGACGTTAACGGGTTAGTTGATTTGATGATTGTGTTTGAAATCCCGCTTGATTGTGAACCCAGTAGCCGGTGACTATCATTGCCTACAGCTTTTGCACTTTTCCGTTTGCGAGACCTCCCGTTGGTTAAATTAACGATAGAATTACGTCTATTTAGCGTGTTGGTTAGGATGCTATTGGATGTTTTTTTCCTTCCAATTGCCTTTAAAGTCTTGGTGACGGTAGTGCATTGCTCGTCGTCTCTATTGGCTGACGCTAGTGTAGCTGGTTGAGTACCTTCACTGCTTACTATCTTATCTTCTTTTTGCGTTCGTTTTACACAATTAGTGCTTTTATCGGCAATTTTTCGTTTATTAGTTACAGCAACGACTTGTGCAACCACACAATTCGGGGTGGTTAAAAGTGTTTCCTTTCCGACACCAACAGTGTTATTAGTTCCATTATTAGCCTGAGAAAGAGCTTCCGCCCTTGAACTCTTCTCGAGTTCCTTCTTCCATTTTTTGATGACATCTCTTCCAAGCAATGAAATTTCCGGAATGGACGCCTTTGTTAACTTGCGCAACTCGTTAACTTTTACGCCAATGTTTGTTGCCTTTAAATCGGATAAAGGAGTTTGACAATGTTAGTTAAGGACGCAAAAAAGAAACTTTAGAGAGTGCTTATTACAACCAACACTTATGAATCGACTTTTGTATTATTAGTATTATCACCTATGCTTTATAGACGAAAATTGTTATACGCAGAAAAGAAGACAAACACACTTTCAATAAAGTTCTGTTCATAGTTACTTTTTCCAGTGTTTGCAGTATCTTTAGCGCTTTAGTTTTATTGGTTTTTAGGTTTTTCTGATGAGAAACGATTAACCAAACGCGCTATCGAAGAAAAGCAATGACAAGCAATGAAAGAAAATGAACAAAAACTTTTTAATCGCAACAATTACGAGAAAGAGCAAAAATTACTATTTTCAATATGTCATCTAACTTAGAGCTGCAAACGGTAACTATCTTTTGGGTATTCATGCGCCTTTTGTGTAGGGAGGACAATGGAAGACGGAACGCGTTCTTTTCAAGGAAGGAAGGAAAGAAAAGCAATGCAAAACACTTTACAGTTGTTATAGTATTAGACAATCCCAATAAAAGAGGGAGGTGTGTGTAGTGTATACGCTTCTTCTTACTATAAAGAGTTTCTTTTTTGTACAACAATCCGCTTCAACTAATTCTTATTGCAAGGGAGAAAGCTGGTAAAGCTGGTAAGGCTGGTAGCACTTTTTTTAACCGTTTTTACCCACAATTTTTTATTGTCAGCATTTTCTGTCAAGCTGGGGTAATCCCAATAATTGGGTAGCTATTAATAATGGGTATTTCCAAAGAGTCAAAATTACTCGATATGGAAAATAATATCTATAATTGGTAATTCAGTCTATTTGACGCTATCAACCATTTGGATTGGATATCGTCCAAAATAGGTAATTTCCATTTATAGTGACTAATATAGGTGGGGTGAATATGTCATTTTGGGCTGAGTCAATAACCAATTTGTTGGGGTGTGAAGTTAAGAGAAATTGCAAAATTAGGTTTATTAGCGAGTAATTTATTCTATTCTAAGCTTACAAAATTTTTGATTTTATTGTTCGCCTTTTTCCTTCTTCCCAACCATCTTTGCTGTTTGTGTTTGCTTTTCTGCTTTTCCCTGGGAAAGTGTAACTAAAAACGCTCTTCCCTTTGCCGTTGTTCCAAGTTCCTTTTTTTCAAAAGGAATCTTCTTTGGTTCCTCCATTTCGGGTTGTTTTGAACATACCACAACAAGAGCGACACTGTATTGCTAAAAGTTGCGTTGTCTTTTTAGAATTTCCCTTTGTGTATCTACAAAAAAGGCCATGCTAATATACTACGCTACAAGCGCATCGTTTAGTGCAAGAACTGGCTTGTTTCTATTGGGGGAAGGAGCCTTAGTCACGGCTAATAAATTACTTATAGAGTTTATGTGCTGTGTTGGATGACTGATACACACCAAATGCTTAATCGGCGCCAATCAGTGGCGTTGTCGTCGCTAAGGCAAACAAAGAAAATATTGACCAATGGTGGGAGCGGAATCGGTGCAAACAGCCATAATGACACTTATGCGCAAGCGAATAGCGGCGAACGTCCAGGGAATAGTGCGGTCTATAGTCATGGCGATAAGAACAACCCAAACAGCAGTCAAAAATATAGTATTATCAGTAGGAATAGTGGGAGCAAAAGTTCGCACAGCCCGTTGTATCCCCTTATTCGGCAAACGAGTGCGATGAAGTGCATAAAACTATCTCAAAATTTACTTTTTTCTGGCAGTAAAGGAAAGTGCAACAATGCAGATGGTGCGATAAGTGGGAAGGACAGTCCTAATGAAAAAGGTAAAACTTTATATTGGCTTCTTCTCCTTTGTTTGCTATGCTTTGTAAAGTTTGTTGGGTTGTCATGGCAAGTACAAATCGCTACACCTTCTTTGCGATCAATTAGTCTTTTCCTTCTACACTTTTCAATTTGTATTGTTCTCAAACGAAGCGATTGCACTTTCCCTACTACCATCACCAACTCCCTTTGTTGGGTTTTAGAAGATGGACACTATAATGCGATTATCAAGGAAATTAGGCTTTCTTCGGAAGATAAGCTAAATGGTGAGCAATTTCGTTATAATTGCTTTATGGTTGTCAACTCTTGATATTACTTGCTGCGATCCATCCTTTTTTCCTTTTTTCTTATGGTTTAAAGGTGCACTTTCTTCCGAGTTTACTTTTGAAAACGATGATTTTCCTGCGTTGAGTTCTTCCACACACAGCACTACGAGAAGTGGGTTGTTGTTTATTATAGTTTATAACTATTTATTCATGCTCACCATTCCCTTCGGGTTCGATCGCAATTTCTCATCATTTGTGTGTTCAAAAAACCACAGATTTGCTTCCTAATCAAAAATTGCCAAACGAAACCATCCTAAGACACTTTCCGCACGCCATTACATCAATGAATGACACTGGAGGAAGTGCTTCGGGCAACAAGAACTCTGACGACACGAGGAATAATTTTTCGTTGGACAAACCTGAGAATGAACAAAGCGGCAGTGTTGTACCCGCTATGCTTTTAATCAATAGGAATAGAAAAAAAAATGGAGACTCTTCGTCGCTGACAACAATCCCGACAACCCAAAGACATTTTCTTTCGAACGTTTCTACAGAAAATGTCTGTCCATCACAGTCGTCCCCACAACAGGAACGCCATAACCAAGGAGATGCGTACGATATGTACGGACTCTTGAAAGTGTTGGAAATGACTGACTATGACCTAACCAATATCGCTCTTGGGATCGACATGACAACGCTCGGGTTCAACCTCAGTTCAAAAGAGTATAGTTTCTGTTGGTGCTTCATGTTTATGTGGTTTGCATCAGGTGTTTTTCGCACCATGTTTATCCATTGTAAGCAACCAGTTGTTCACAGAGTGGCATTTTACGATCGCATTACCAAGTTTGTAGTGCAAAGCTATGAGCTTGGTAATGTTATTCTGTGAGGGACTGCACTCTGTAGCTGTTATTCTTGCTTTCTATGTGTAGATAGGGCTTTATGAGTGTGTTTAGTCTCTTATTCATTAATGCTACGCTATGGTCATAGTTGATGTGTTAGTGTTGCTTTATTACTTTTCCTTAAGGCCCTTTTTTAATTGCGTATCAAAGGACTCTTTATGATTCGTTTGCATCTCCATGGACCAGTTTTCCAATGCGAAAGTCTACGAAATGGTACAAACCGAAACGTTCGTTTCTCCTATCGGTCAGTTGTGTGTAAACCATTTCTTACCCGATGGGAACTATTGTGGAACAGTCTATTTTCCGCTCCTTTTCTTGTTCCTGGTAGTTTTTTTTTCGTCCCGTTATCGTTATAGCTAACTATTCTTCTTGCGAATTGCTGCGTTAGCGTTGCGTTTTCTTTGATGCTATCTCGATAGAGATAGTGTTATGATTATCATCACTATTCCTTTTTTCTTTAGAGCATTACTATCAACCCTGTGGGTACTAAAATTGCAACGCTCTCTGAAGAATGCCTTTTTTATATGTTTTACGCGATGACGAGAGATGTTATGCAACGAATTGCTGCGAGAGAGCTTTACAGGCGCGATTGGCGCTATCATCGTACTCTACGCCTATGGCTCAGTCAATCGTATACATCGGAATATGTTTACTTTTGTGTAACTTTGTGGAAAAAGGTTTTTTCTTATCACCAACACTATAATCCGCCGTCCTATCCCGCTGTTTCGCTGATTAGCACATTGATGTCGCTACGTTTACATAACTTTGCTTTGTGATGCTATTGTTTTAATTGTACTGCTTTTCGTTCTACACCTTTGCGGTCAGGTTAGCGTAATGCTAATCAATTTTTAGCAATTATATCAGAACGCCGATCATGACTTATTAGAAGAGTGTAGAGCAACTTCATCGTTTACGTAAAGGAGTTGCGAAAATGCGATTCGTTCCTCTTTTCGATAGTTTTAGTTTTTAATCAACAATTGATGAGCCTTTTGTCTTTATGGATGCTTCCGTAAACTATACGAATGCCATCAAAAGACATTACTTTGACACTAAAAACTGTATTTCCTCACTTTCTAAGCCTAACACTGAAAGCATAAACGCAGTACACGAAAAAAGGGGAAAGAAGGGCTTTCAACACTACAACACTACGCTTTCTTTTTCTAGTAGCGTCGCATTAGTATCACGCACTATTGTCTATTATAATATACAATACGGGGGAAGGGAGCAGTTTTGAGAGAGTGCCTCTACGCAACAAAGAACAAGTGAGTTTCCCACTTGTCTCTCCCCTAAAGGAAGGTGCGTTTTCTTTTGAAACACAACATTATAAACAAGGAATACCGATGCAAGTATGCTCTTGCGATGCAGTGGGATTGTGCTATACTAACCATTCGCAATGCTTTATTGATTGAAGCTACTTTTATAGAATTGTTCTAGCGAAAGAACAAGCAAAGCTTTTAATGCTTGGCATAGAAAGCTTCTTCCGTTCATGACGTAATTAGCACATCGACTCTGCGAGATACGTTCTAAAGAGACGAATGCATTGAATTAACCATCGTTTGGTTGTGCCCCTTAGTGCATATCGCATTTACGAAAAAAACAGCAGCCTACTAAACATGTATTCTCCCTTCGTACATTACACATACAATGTGCGGATAGAAGGGAAATTCAATGCGCAATTGCGATGCGATCATTTTTCTTGAGGAATTCCCCATCCCGCAAAGAAAATCGCGTGCAAGTCACTACTGTGGAACGCGTAGCAAAAATTATAGGCGGTTAGTGTTCTACAAACTAATATAAAGACGAACAATGGTGCGCCAAAAAAGGAAAAAGTTATTGCGAGCCATCAAAAAGTGATTGTACGTATGCTAAGAAGGAAGAAAATAACAAAAACGCCCTTTTTATTGCCTTTGCGCTTTGGAAGCGATAAGACAACTCTGAGGTAAAAAAGGGAGAGCACACAATAAACGACAATTTCATCATTACTTTGTTGCTGCAACACCGCATTATTTGTACACATCCAAGCAAAAGTTTTTTATTCGCACTTGTGTCAAAAAAGCTTTTTTCTCCGTTTCAATTCTTTTTTTCGCCACGCAGGGAGCTTATCAAACACACTGCGACTCATTCCGAAAGCATTTTCAAACTCTTCCATTGTCAAGTATAACTCCAGCGATTCTACTCTGAAAAGCGGCTCCAACTTAAGTGTATCGTATTTGGATAGCAATTCTTTGTACGTCAACGATTCGAGAGAAGGGATTTTTGCTTCTGTCAAGTGCTCACGGCTACTTGCATGAAGAGCTGGAACTACCACCGGAAGTGTTTGTTGTGACAACGGTTGCTTTTGTGGGAATTGTGCAGGCAAGGGCGGTCTTTTCGGAACTGTAGAATGGTTTTCAGAAAAAGGCGCTTCTCCCATGCTATGGATGCTTTCTCTTGGCTTGTTGCAATGCGATGGGATTAAGTTTACTTTGCTAGTGTTGACCTTCGGTACGACTGCGGGTAAGCGACTCTCCTGTTCGCTTTCCAGACTCTTGGCTACTTCTGCCGAAGAAACGTAAATAACATGCTAGCGAGCGTACAGCGATAGTGTTCAGAAGAGCGACAATTCTCACCCAAAGGATTATACGCTATATTGATCGAGTCATTCAAGAGGCTGGCAATATCGGATATTTCCGAGTTACCTGTGCGCATTTTGCTTTTAGTTGATGATGGATGGAACAAAAGGCTTCTTTTTATTCCCGAAAAGCCAAACGGGGTGAAAGAAGAACAAAGAGCTGGTAAACAAAACAAAAATAGCATTATTCTACACGTCTATTGATCTAATTAAGCGATTGAACGAAACAGCGTCATGAGTTTGAAAAGTGGTTGTCTTGAGGCAATTACATAAACAAACGCTTTTCGCAGTTAAAACAAAGTAAGACTAACCTTCCATTTGCGTTAATAACGTTTGGAGTTCTTTATCAATACTGCTATTCTGATCATTATACTCTATCATGCGATATGCGAGGCGCAGTTAGCACTTATAGGATCGATGTGGCAAAGCAATAGAAGCAAAACTTTACTACTGCACTCCGTGTCTAATACACAAGTGCGCCATACGGTTTATACACCCAATAACTGTGTTGCAGTTAGGAGCATAGACTTGGCATGTGCAAGAAACAAGAATAAGCACGCAAGAAGAAGGAGAAAAAGGAAAACCGCTATTGAGAGCATTCAAGCGATTGAGATCGTTCCGAAGGTTTTTTTCCACATCTTTTTTTGCCTGTTTTTCCTGTTCCAAAACCGCCGTCCTTTGAAGTGATTCCGCTGAATCAGCGCATGTCATTTTCCTTTCCTTTTCATTGGTTTTATTCTTTACAGAATGCGATTTTGATCGCTCCAACTTTCGTCGAAACGACTTCATTCACCCTTTTAAGGATACTAAACTCGCTTTCGGTTTTTTGTACAAATTTTTTTGGTTATTTTGCCCTTGTCTGGGTTGCTTTTGTTCATTCCAATCCTTTTTTTACTTGCCTTTTATGGAAATGGAATTTTCCAATCATCGCTTATCTTTTTGGAGTTTACACCAATTGGAGCGTAAGAAGGTTGTGGACTTGGGATATTACCACTGCATTCATGTTTTGTTTCCTTGTTATTCTTAGTGCTTCTGAAATTGGGGGAGGGATTGTAAGATTGACTTCTTATTGGACGGAGTTTTCAATGAAGGAAAAGTGTTGGTGGAAAGAGAAGCAGGAAAATAGTGTATTGGCGGAGACTGTTGGTTTCCAATTGTGTTGTGCATTAACCATTTCCAATGGAACTAAATGGTGAGTAAGGATAATTAGTACGCCATACGAATCAGGAATTTGTTGTTATTTGTCAAAGTTCTATATTTTACCAAATATAGTAGTGACACTTTTTGATATAGACATGTCGCTTAGCATTTATTAACTTGGTTGCAGTATTGGGTTATAGCCAATTTCTCGCCATTGCCATCGGCTCTTGGGTGATGATGCTTATTAGCGTTTCCTTACAAAAGTAATGGAGCGACAGGAAAATGAGAGAATGACTTTTATTAAAAAGTTTAAATTAAAAGCATTACTGAAGCTTTATTGTTTCTCTTTAACACTGAGTAGACTATAATGCCTTAGCATATCACCATTCTCGATAAGGACTCGTCTTATTGGCCTTCTTTCCAAAGTTTAAAGGAAACCATAATTCAGTTTCCTTGATTGGTCAGTTACTTCTCCATCATGATTGGTTAATCCTAATTAAGAAACAAATTTGTTCCAATTATCTTTGTTCGTTTATGGTGGGAGGGGAAAACGGCAAGTTTGAGAAAGAGAAGCTTCTTTATTTCTATTCAACACTCTTTCTTTAACCATTTCTTTCTACCATTCGTTCACACTCGTTCTTTCCCTCTCTTACGCTCTTAACGCAGTTCTTGTTCCAGCTTATTTGAGAGAAGGAATAGTCAAAGTTCCGAATACTGTCGGTTAGTATTGATAAGAATTACCTTTCCAAAGAAAATAAAAAATGAAAAAGTCAATTCACTATTTCAAACATAAAACTTCGGGAAATTACGCACCGAAACTCTGCGGTGATTCTTTAGCAATGCCATACAAAGTCAGAAAAGAGAATGATTGGTGCAATCCAGTGTCGGATTGCTCCGAGATTGCAGTTATTGCTTCAAGCGCTAATCATTCATTCCCGTCTAAGAATAGGATACGGCATAGCGTTAGTGCGAATGCTTTTGATACAACTCACTGTGACAGCCCCATTCTTGTAGAAGGTCCTTCTAATGACCATGCACATAGTAATTGCGATAATTGCACTGATGCTTACACGGAAAATAGTTTTCATCAGTCAGCACTCATCCGATGCACTCCTTGCAAGTTGCATAGTGTTGGTGATGAGGCTAATTGCATCAATAGCATGCCGATCAACAAAACGAGGTGCGATAGAGCTTTTCATAGCGACGCAACTATTAATAGACAACAGAGCGATTGTAGTAGAAAAACGGTCTACAAGGGGCATTATGGTGCACTTTGTAGGCATAGTAGCGGATGTGTGATTGACACTACTCAAAGCATGCGAACGATTGTTGGCAACGACGTTAAGAATACAATCTTTAGTCTATCCGATGATGTCTGCAATGGTTTCCGAAAGAGTAACAAAGCCGATAACCAACTTTTGTTACCTGCAACTAGCGTATGCTCAGAGAATGCGATCTATTGCAAAAATACGAATTTTGTGTCGAGCAATTGCAGTTCCACCAATCTCACAGAACTTCTCATTGTGCCTTTACCGCTAAAAAAGAAGGCATCCTTAAGAGAGTTTTGTCTCTCTCCTTTCAGGAAGGATAAAAAACCTTTAAGAAACCTTACGCCAATCAATGCGATAAGCGAAGATGCGATGCAAAAGAATGATGAATCCCTTCTTGAAGATGCCCATTGTAATCTCGAATCGAGTGCTTCCCTAGTTGGCGATGTGCGTTGTAATCCCGAATTGAGTGCTTCCCGACTTGAAGACACGCATTTGAACCGAAAAGAGTATGCTTCTTTCCGTTCATCGAAAAAATCGCTTCTAAAAAAGACGTATAAGCATTCCTTTTTCATGCGCAAAGTACAAACACTGAGATCACCCATTTCCCTTCAAGACTGGGGAATCGCAGATCCTTTGACAAGTAGCAATGAATCTTTGCAGAGGCTCGCGTTGCTTATGGAAGAAACCATCTTAAAGAAGGAGAAACGGTTTAGCGGAACGATTGTGAAAAATTGCTTTAGCGGATCCGAGGCTGTTCATTGGCTAATGACAAACCGCAAAGCGGCTACCGTTGTTGAGGTATTTTAGACAATTACTTTCTTAACTATTATAGGGTGTGCATATGTGCGAAAGGCTTCTTAAAGCCGAAAAGCTGTTCAACGCATCTGGACAAAAAGAGCTCTCATACAATCCCAAAGCATATTATAAATTCCAAGAACAGAAGCATTATAAGCGAACCAGCATCAGCCATTCCAGTTCCTCAGTATCGGATAAATTCTTCAAGTACCGAAGAGTAAAGTTGCGTTTACAACTTATCATTGATGATTGCCATCTCATTCAACTCTATTCGGGTGACACCTCAGTTCAGTCGATTATAACTAAACTGGAAGGCAGTGGCTCCTTGAGTTTTAGTCATATCAAACGCGTGTCGCGCGTATGTGGAAGCACGATTCCGATGGATGTGCCAATTGCAAAAATACTCCGTAGCGACGATATTCTCGTCATGGAGAGCAATCCTATCCGACTCTGGTGACAATAAAGTAGTTTCGAACAGAACTATTAGTTCACTTATGGGAGGCGAAACAAAAAGTCGGTAGCCCACTTCCGCATTTTTCACCTTTTTACTCATGCACTGTGCGCTAATTCATAGTAACCGAAAAGCTTGCTTGCCGATCGTGCTTAATGCAACAAAATTATCGCATAAACATTTGGGAAGACCAATGAATTTTATCAAAAATGCGATCATGTCCACTGGTTTGTTATACCTTTCTTCCAGAGCGAACGCTTTGATCGTTTAGAAGAATTAAAGTTTTCTAGTCTCTTTCCTCTCTCCCGCGCTTTTTCCTAGACAGCGATCAGAAGTTATTCCCTTACCAGAAGCCAACGCCACTACGCAGTAGAAGGAAGTCAATGCTGATGAGGCGCTTTTAGAATTACACATCTTTCCTGAAACACCTTATTCGTATTACTTTATCACTAACTTAAGCATTGCTAACGTTTGTTGGCGGAACTGCATTCTCCCACTCCCTCCTTTCA
>JAQFYM010005029.1:0-14083 GCA_034694785.1 Agrenia bidenticulata
GGTTGACTTTTCATGATTTTTCATACACTTTTAAAGCGACTGTTTTCCTTTATAAAGCAAAATGCACCTAAAAGTAATGGTAGCATTTTCACATTATAGATGATGCTTTAAATACAATAATAAAATATAATATATAAATACGAAAAAGACAGGATGATAAATATTTGCTACAACCACTAAATTACTACATTAGTTTCCTGTATGAACCCTGTCATTATGGTTTGTGTTTTTTGCTACCAATTTTTCCGGGCCCTAGTTATGACGCAATCCATGCTAAATTAGATTAGATCAAACAAAATGGCATTTCTTAAACGTTTTTTTGTTTTACTGCCGGGGTTCGGATATACAAAATAAAAAAAAACGAATGAATATTGTTTTTAACTCTTATTTTTGTATTTTTGAACTTATTGTGATGCAAAATGTAGGATTTTTTTCTAAATACATTCAAATGCGCCCAAAGGGCATTTCTCCCAAAAATCCTATTTCGATTTTCACTTTTAGTACATATTCTCCCAATTTGGGAGAAATTTTAAATTTTGCCATTTTCACCCAAAATAATTAGGCCTGCATATATGTGATTTTGCTGCTTTAGGGGTATAAAAATAAATGACATATATGGAATTTTGCTGCTGAAAGGGTTAATTAAATGCAAAATTTGTCGCAAAAAAACCTTGTAAAATGTATGCGTAAAAAATGCAATATTCGTTCTTAAATACGACGTATTAACATATACCGAATATTTACGAATACCACCGAATGCCGCCTTTTTACCGAATACAAGTTATTCGGTTGCACCCCCGAGTTATATATCAATATGGGTAAAGGGAAACTTGATAAAATATTACTTTGACAGTATCTGTAATAGCAAACAGAAAAAAAAGAGGAACTAAATATTGCATATAGTTTTAGGCTGTACTAACGTATTTTTATGCTTAAATTTTGTGGCGTAGTACGACATAATGACGAACAAGTTTGATTAAGCCTGATTTATCGCGTCTTAATACAAAGGAATTGCGTTTTTGTATATGTGCATATCTTCATTAGCGGATAGAATTACTTAAATATATTTTCGTTTACAAAAAATAAACTTGTTTAATTCATAGTTTTTGTAATTCTTTATAATTTTAAAGTTTTCACCTGAGGAAAAAGAAAAAGCGAACCTCATTCTTTTTCGAGAAAAAATTGTATTTATAAGGCGTGCATTTCACGCGGGCAAAAATTATTTGCTCTTTTTTTCTTTCTACCATAAAGGAAAAGTTATCAGCTCTTTGCTATCATATCACAGATTGACAAAAAAATACACACTTTTATGCAAATTCGACAACAACTTCATAGATTTTGTCGTTTTTTACAAAATTTAGTCAAATATCGGCTTTTTTAGGAGTAATAAGTTATTAGTTTTGCAATAAAGTTTAGCCACAAATGTTCCGAATTTTCTAAGTTTTACGGCAAAAAACAGAAACAGAGTATTTTTCATATTTTTACTTTTGCAATATATAGTATAATTATAAGTATTTTTACAATTACTTTCATTTATAGAAAACCTGTAAAAATTTGTGTTAGTTTTTCAAATCTGTGCATATTAAATTTCCTTTTCTTTTTTAAGTTTATTCCGTGTATTTTTTAAGACATTCATAGAGAAATATTATAAGTAAAATATATGAAGGCTTAAATAAGTATATAAAGTCGCAAGAATTAGCATATATAATGTATACTATATTAATTCTGTAATAGATACGTGTTATAGCTATATCAAAGTATAAAGATCAACATTAATGAATAGTGATTTTAAAAGGCGAGTTGGAGTCATGTAATACTGTAGTAGACTTAAAAGAACGATAGAACATTACATATATGATATATTCACGGTGATTAATAAACTAATAATGACTTTAAATAATATATTTATCATAAGAATCAATTGCAAGTTAAAATAAAAGAAAATAGCTTCTAAAAGCATTATATATTGTTTTTTATTGCATAACTTTAAATTATTGACTTATATTTAATATTTTTGTTATGGTAATTATATTCATATTTTCTTCTTCTTTCATTATATTATTTACTAGTAAAGCAGTAGCGCAATTTACATTACGTAGCCAAACCTACTAAAACTGCGATATGCCAAATTCATAATAGGGGGAACAAGCAAATTTGTTGAGATTTATGCTGCTTTATTTTTTACAGTTAGGTCATTTCTAATATCCGTGGCAATATCATTTACTAGCAAAGGATTCCGTGCTCAGCCTCTACGGATTAAATAGCTTTGGTAATATTATATCTTTTGCGTTGATCATCAAATGCCCAAAAAATTTTCTTGTATGCAAACGATTAATAAAAAAATCCCTAAAATCATTTATATCTATATTCATGCTATAAATTTGTCAAATATGTGGCATTTATCTTCACTTATCTCAATGGAAAAACGGCATCATCAATTTTACTTTAGATGAATTACATATATCTATGATATAACTTATTTTTGAATGGTTTTTATTCCAGTAATATAAATTATTTTGTTCACAAAAAGTCTCTGTTCCATGCCATCTATTACTTCTTGTATAAATGTAACATGTCAAACTGTCTAACGTTATTATTAGGGCAGGTAATCTGATGACCGGGCATATTTGAACATATTTCTGCATATTTTGGACACATTTTTGTACATTTTATGCTCAAATATGACACAGTTTAACTAAAAGGGTAAATCATGTAGATGCAAAATTACTAAAAAAATATATTTTCTATTATTTTAACCGGCAACGAGTTTATATACGGCTTTTTTTATTAGGCTTTTCATATATCGAAGATAACTGTTCTTTTTTATGACAAAGGGGCATATTTGTGCATATTTTGCGTCTTTTGATAAAAAAAGTATGCATTTTAGTCATTAAATTCCCCGCCCTGATTATTATTGATGTATATAAATATGTTTTATATTATTTTGTTTATTCAAACACCTGCCTTTTCTAAATTCGCCTGGAGATAGTATCAATTTGTGTAGGAGTATAATTGTTCGCCTGATAAAGGTACTTCATAAGGAATGTTATTTGATCTATTTTGAAGGGCTTATCAAGTTATGATTTCCCTTTACAAATATCAATCATTCTTCCAAGATTAAGCGAAAATGTCTTTTCATTTTAATAATAAAAAAATAGGTTTATTATTACGAGTATTAAAGCAGGCCCTTTCAATATTATATTGTAATTTTTTTTCGGTAAAATAATATATTGAATAATATAAAAATAATACTGGGGAAAACCCAACAAAAAATAATGCAAGTTATTTTCCTATTGAAAAACAAAAACGCTTTAAAATTAAATTTCCCGTATTTATTACAAACCTTGCAAAACAATTGCAAAAACAGCCGTAAAGCTGCCTGTTTTGCCAATATATTTTACTGCATGATCGCAAATGATTTTTTTGTTTTCGAAGACGCACGAAACTTGTTTTACAGAAAAAAAAAATCTTAATGTTTGCTTAAGACCTTTGTTCGTAGACTTGCGGATTGCATGTTAAAACTTTTTATATTGATTTCAACATTTTTTACTTGTAGATTATATCAGCAAAATTACCATTTTAAGTGTCTTAAAAAATACCATAATCACTTATAGATAAGCGTACGGATTCATTTACTTTCCTTACGAAAACCGTGTTAATTTTATACTCATTGTATTTTTTGTGTATATACCATATATATAAAGTCCATATTTCATGCTTCATCCATACTATTTTACTAGCCTGTCACTGGTATCAACCGTACATATAGTATATTTGATTTCGATCCGAAACAGCAGAAAAATACGCTTATACGAACAATTAAAACGGTTTTTTAATGTAAAAGTATGCGCGGTATACTTTCATTGTGTTTTGCGATTTAGATGGTCAAAGTGTAAATATATTTGGGCAGAATATGTATTATTTTTTAGTTACAAGAATCCGTGAAAAATTATATAAAAAAATTGCCAATATTACTAAATATTGTTAAATGGAAATTAATATATTACATTAATATATTATAATATATTACATTAATATATTATAATATATTATATTAATATATTATAATATATTATTGTATTAATATATTATTGAAAGGGTCTGGTATTAAAGTATCAGCATAGTGATTCACAATTTAAAGAAACGGATCCACAAGCATTCAAACTATATAATACTCATCTGCAACTAAAAATCCTGTCTATTTTATACAAAGTGGTTTCTAGTTTTTGTGAGATACTTGCTAATTTGGCTTAGAACTTATTGTAAGCATATATTTTTTTCCACTTATTCAAAAACTTTTCAACATTGTTCACTTGTTTGGTTCTTTAAATGCATTGGCAAGGATACTTTATAGCCAGTGAAAGATGCAAGACCAAATTAATATTGTATAATATTGCAACGCTTATTGTTAAGTATCTCCTGATTGTGTTTCCAGCATTACACTTTGCTTTTGCAGAGCAGAATCTATTAAGATTCTTTCCAATAGTAAAATCAATTAATCCAACTAACAAAACTTAACTAGAAATGCACAAAAAAAACTGCAGTTTGCGCGTTTAGTTCTACAAAATTAAAAAATACCATAGGGAAAATAATTAAACCGTAAACTTTATATAAATTATGAATGTGACTTCTTATAAACTGTAGTTGCGTCAACACTTGCAAGGAAGATTTTTATGTTTTTGCTTGATATATTTTTTCGTATCGTCCCGGTTAGTAGAGCATTTATAGAAATGAATATCGATGCAGATTTATGTCGAGAATAGAAAAAAACTTTCGTTTTAAGGCCATATTAAATTTGAGCTCTAATGAGATCATGTAAATCTAAACATGATCGATTGTAAAAATAAAAATATACAAATCAAACCATTATTCTAGTGGATTTATGTTTTTGTATTGACTTATAAAACTTTTTTTGTATTCGCTTTTTATTTTTTGTAGCAATAAAATGTCGTGCCATTGCGTAAATCTTTCCTTCAAGTGTGTTTTTTTCTCTGAGATTTCTTGTTTGGACTGTAGCTGATATATTGCCAATTAATCGCAATCGATCTTTTATACCAGCCACTGACAAATCAAAAAGTACTAACATGTTTTCACATACGCTTTTATAAATATCTCGTTTCAGATTTTTATCGTTATAAAAAAGCTTCGTATATTTAGTGTTGTTTATTCTGATTGTTATTTGCTCTAGAATAGAGGGTATTTATTTGGTAATGGTTTGTGATTTTATTGTGTGATTCCGTAAGCTAAGCCGTTATTTTTGTGCAAGATGCATATTTTATACATTTACGGCCAGAGGCGGACTAAGGGAAAGGGAGGCAAAAGGGGCATTGCCTTCAGGCCCCCTGCCGAAAATGGCACAATTCAGCATTTTACATGTTTTAAAAGATCTAAAAATACGCAAAAAAATTGTTTGCAAAGTACGAATCCTTTAAATAACTATAATTACATTTTATACGTTGCTAGAAACCAAAAAAATGTAATTCTAAAACTAAATTTTTTTTGCCCCCCTGGGCCGCATCCTTAACCCCCCCCCCCCACTGTTTACGGTTATTCGTATCATTGAGAACTAGAATATCTAATGTTGATTTTGTAATTGTGGCTTTACTTTGTGCTTGTTGAGGAACTAGTGTTAAATAGGTTGCACGTTCTAGAGTTCGTACATGCTTGCTTGTCACACATCATGTAGTCTTATCACAAGATACGTTTTTTTAAAGATTCTCTGTTAGTTTAGAGTTTCACAGAGGGGTCTTTTTTCTATTAAAAAAGAATATCCCCACAAACAGGAATATATTGTTTATATTTGTGGCGTATGCAGCCTTCTTTATCCCGAGATATATCTTCCGGTGATATTTAATTTTACAAAAAATTGAATACTCTGGTACCCGGCAAAAAACCTGAAAATTGTATGTGGTTTATACAATTTTGCAAAATTTTATAGTTGAAATATTTATGATGAGGTCTTGTATATTATCCAAATGTCTGAATTTTTGTCCAGGTATTTTTAGTCAGGTAAATATATTTTTGGCTATAATATATGAAAACCTTTACAAAATATACGATAAATATAAATTGGTTTAAGCGCAATTTCACAAAAAGATACCACTGATTTATGCTTTTCATTGCACTTAAAGCAATTTTGTGTACGTAATTTTTTTCAGGTAAATATTTTTATAGCTATAATATGAAAACAGCCTTAAAATGTAAACAATAACACGAAAAAAACTTGAAAGCGCATACATATAAAATTTTTTGATATGTTCTGGTTCAAATTTAATAGAAAAAAATTTTACACGTTTTTTTTTGTTCGGTAAATATTTTGCAGGCTAAAATATAAATATCCTTTTTTAAAAAGACGAAAGCAATTGTAAAAAGGATATGCGGATATACCAAAAAAAATTTCTACTTGTTCCGACTTTTATTAAATTAAAAAAATTTTTGACATGTGTTTTTTAACCAGGTAAATTGTTTTTAGCTGTAATATATAACTGACCTCACAAAAATAACAAAGAATAATAAATTAACGTGTGGCGTATAATCGTGAGTTCCATATGAGTTTCTGTTTTGCTGACCCAATGAAAAAAAATTGATTACATATTTTTCGGCAGTTATATATTTTTTTAGCTATCATAAGTAAATGCCCGTATTTATGATCACGATAACATATATTTGCAAAAGTGGGCATATGCATAAAATGGGTTTTTTACGGTTATCGTATATTGCGTCACCGAGAAAAATTTTAACCCCGTATTTTTTGTAAGGTAAATTTTTTTTATACTATAATATGTAAATACCCTTACAAAATTAACGATAACAAAAAAAAAGGACGAAGCATATTCGCCTAAAGATACGCTTACTTTTCGTATTGTATCTTACTAGAATTTTTTTTTATTAAGCATTTTGTTGTTAGGTAAAAATTTTTTCTATAATATATATATGCCATTAAAAAAAACCTATAAATTGAACAAAAAATCGTTCGAGCGTGTACATAATGTAATCTTAAAGAGTACGTGTTTTCTTCAAAAAAAAATGACCACATATTTTTTGACAAGTAAATATTTTTTAGCTATAATATATTCGAACTATTAAAAATGACGAAAAAGACAAAAATATAAACGTGCACATGTATTTAGATAGATTGAAGTGGTTTTACGTTTTATTGTACCGAAAAAATTTGTATTCGTATTTTTTGTCAGATAAATATTTTTTAGATATAATGTATAAATACTCATACAACAATAACCAAAAACTGCCAAAACACATCTTAAGTGCACATAATATTGTTTTTGAAAGTTCTCGTAATTTGTTTATGTAAAAATTTTTGTCGCCAATTTTTTTGTCAGGTAAATATTTTTATTGCTATAATATAAAATACCCCTATAAAGTGCACTATAAAAAATTAAAAAAGTGGCTACGTGTTTACTAATGAAGTTTTTTTCAGTTCTCATTTTTTGTGTAATGAAAAAAATTTGACTACATACTTTTTGATAGGTAAATATTTTTTCAGCTATAATATATAAATATCCTTACAACGTATTACAAAAACATATAATAACCAAAAAACCCAAAAAAAACACTGAAAAAACTGACTTCTCGTCCATTACTTACCTGAAAAAAATCTGACAATGTATTTATTGTCAGGTATATATTTTTTTAGCTATAATATATAAATACCCCTAAAAGTAAAGCAAGGACGAAAAAGACAGTTGCTTACTAAATAGAAATTTAGTTTAGGTTTTGATATATACGTGAAACAGATTTGACACGTATTTTTTTAGCTAATTTTTTTTTCAACTATAATATTAAAATACCCTAACATAAATGACAAAAACATAATAAAATATACGTGCAAACCACAGTACTAAGATTTTAATGAGTTTTTGTTTTTTTCTATACTACAAAATTTGACCACACATTTTTTGTCGGGTAAAGATTTTTTTACTATAATATATACATACCCTAATAAGTTTGTTTATGCAGATATTAAAATACGTAGTGAGTATAACAATAGTATCTCACTGATTTCTAGTATCTTATCTAACTTAAAAATTTTAAACCCCGTTTTTTTGTCAGTTATTTTTTTTTTATCATAAATAGTGATACCGCACGAAAAAAACTATAACATATTAAATAGAAAGTAAACCGTATAGGTAATTAGATTTTCATGAGTTTTCTTATTTTTTGATTTACAGAAAATTTTTTGGCTTCATATTTTTTGACAAGGAAATAATTTGTTGATCTATAATATATAATACCTCTACATAGTTAAAGAAACAAAAATATATGATAAATATGCATATATATCAGAAAACATCAATGGTTGTATTTTATATATAACTGAAAAATTTTTAGATCGCGTTTTTTTGTCAGGTTAATTTTTTTTACACCTTAAATCAAAAATACCCTTACAAAATTGACAAATACATATGTAATGATACGTGAATATATAAAAATGATATACCAATGATTTCTCTTTTTTCGACCCACTAAAAAAAATCTTGACTACGTTATAGTTGTCCGGTAATTTTTTTTTGTGCTATAATATATTAACTCTTACACAGTTTGCTAAAACAAATACAAATAGAAAACTGCGCATATTCTAAATAAAAAACCCATTGAGTACTCGTTAATGATCTTACGCAAAACATTTTGATGACGTATTTTTTGACAGGAAAGTATTTTCGTTAGCTATAATCTATGAATAGTCTTAAAAAGTAAACAAGAAAATATAAAAATGGGGAAAAGGGCACACAAAAAGACCGATCGTAACGATTTTTTTAAAACACTGATTTTTTTTTTACGCTAAATATACTAACACCTTTAAAAAGTAAAACCAAAATACATGCATGGTTTTGTGTTTAAAGACGTAGCCAGGTTTTTTTCAGGAGTGTTTTCTATTTTTGTACAAAATTTATATCATAAATTGCAAATTAAATAGTTTAGCTACGTCAAATTGAAATCTATTACTTTATATGTGCTTTTTGTTTATTTTAAGCTAATTTTGTATTATTATATTAATTAAAAAGACATTCAATTAATCAATGTAGCAAAATATCTAACAGTTCTATCTATATATATATTTTTTATTATTATGCGTGCATATTTCCTACAATAAAAGATGATTTTCGCTATGCTTAAAACTTTATGCATTATGACAAAAAAAATTGTAGATGTAGTTGTATATCTTTCTACAATACTATAATTGCTATAATACATAGTTTAGTGTAAAATTTATCTACGTAAAAAACAGGTTTTTCCACTTTTTTCAATTCAGTTTTTAATGGTAAATACACATTTTGTTTTGAAAAAGTTTTTTACCTGACTGATAAGACACATTTAATTACGAATTCATTTGAAAAAAATTATGATTTTACAACATTAAAACAAAAATTTTGACTAAAATAAAAAATTTAGTTCACTAAATATTGACGGGGTTTTTCGAGAAAATTTTGTGAATTTAGTATGGTTATTCTTTTTAACTAAACGTAAATAAACAAAGTTCGTCTTTTTAAAAAATCTTTTACTTTTTTAGGTACACGTTTTACATACTTTCGCAGTCTAATTTCATTGTTAGGCGTATATTTTTATTGACATTTATCTTCCATAAAATGAGATTCATAGATAATATCTGAGTATACTTATATACAGAGTTTCTTTATATCATTAATATAATAATTAGACTGCTTTATATTAGCTTACTTTCTTTAAAAGTTTTATCAAATAAAAGCTGAGCATATCATGATGGGCTATACAATTATTAGACATTATAAAGATACAATAGTGTTGGCAATATGGTTAACATTGTTTTCAGACTAAATTTCCTTTGTAAAATATAATTTAAAATAACTTCTCTTAAAAAGTTTTAGTTGTGTATGATTTTAAATAAAAACAATAGCATAGATATTAAATAGAAAAGAAGTCGCCCCTGTAAATTACATGTGCAATCTTTACGCATTCTTTTGAAGATTTTGTTTTTTTACATGATGTCAGAACTCATTGTGTCTTTTATCATAAAAGAGGATCTATTTGTATGGAATTGTAAAAATTCTATAATTTATGTTTAATTGCTTTTTTTAAGGTACAAAAAAAGCTTTCTTTACTTTAATATCAGTTCCGAGAAAAATAATATTATTCGTATACTTAAAACCGGAATAAACAAATAAAAAAATTATACTAACTGTTTTTTGTACTTTTGACATTGCTTTCGTCTAATTAAAAATGCAAACATTTTTAAAAATGTAATTTGTTTAGTTGTATGCTTGTAATTTATAGATATTTGTAATAAACAAGGTTATTTATTTTTATACAAAATTTTTTGGCCTAACTGTTTTTAATACTTATATTTTTTTACAACTCTATAAAACCGGGCATTTATTTTTACCGTGCCCGTACAAATTTCTGTTAACATCAGGATATAATATAATGATTAATAATACGTAAAACAACATATTATGAATCGTTGAATATAAATATCGTTTTTTTGGCGTAAACAAATGTTTTTTTTTTTTTTGTTTTTGCCTTTATGAACGGTTTTACTATACAACATAATAAAATGATTTGGTCGGTATTTCACTGCTTTGATACCAGCCTATAAAAAATTGTATGAGATATATCTATGTAAGAGGTCTCTAACAACATTACATATTACAAAAACGTGATTTTTTTAGATGATAAATATATAAATACAGAATAAAAAAAAAGGCCTTACTACTCAAATTACCAAATATAGATGTCGTATTCTAACAGCTTTTAAAACGCTTTACAATTCATTTTTACTGTTGATTTAGGGAAAAAAAAATAAAACAAACAATAACAGTAAATATATTTTATTTTACCATAACAAAATAGTGTTTTTCTAATTTATGTATAGAGTGCTGTTCTATACTATTGCACAAATAAAGAGAACCACTAAATCTGTTGATCGAAGAGTTATAGCTAAAATCGTCGAGATGATAATTATAAGGGAGTCACAACTCGTCGGTTGACGAGTTAAGTTTTTATCATGTAACGTCTGCAATAAAATCATAACTGATATAACATATCGACCGACGATTAAGTCCATCTTAAAAAAAAAGGCCTCGACGAGTTTGGCCTCACTCGTCAATCGGCGAGATGAAGCCTATCCTCTAAAAATAATGTATGATTGTTTCTAAATTAAGTATGATATTAGCGAATAACATAATTAATCAGTAAATAAACAGGCATACGAGTATTAGAATGTTCGTGATTTTTCCTGAATACCCTTGCAAAATTTTTAAATGCCACAGACGTACTTTTGTTTTGCAATCGTAAGTCTTGTTTTTACTTAAAATCAATTTTGGGCGATTGTCTAGTTTAGTGCGACATACTGTACAAATCTAGAGACAAATGTACGTTTGCAATGCAAAGTATGTTTTTTTATTTAGATAAAGTCAACATGAGTATGTGCTTATTTATTCAGGTATTATCCCTATCTTTTTTTTCATAAATTGTAAATCTAAATTGAATTATACACAACCTTTGCATTTTACTTAATGTTTGTGCTTTTTATATGTAAAAATTGTTTGTATTTCTTTTTTGTCATTTTTGTCAGAGCAAACCTCAACCAAAATATAACAAAAGTATAATTAAGCGAACATTTAGCAGTAAATTAAGTATTAAACTATTGCTTTATTTTTTCAATATTTATCTAAAATTATTTGTCATTAGGGCGAACCAAACATGCATTAAAAATAAGCAAAAAAATATAAAAATAACAATAAATATGCAAAATATGCTTTACAAAATTAGAAAACTAAAATTAACCGTTGCAGATTATTACTATAGAAAAATATATACGACTATCAAATTTAAACCTTTCCATTTGTACACGCGTGAACTCTTTGTCAATTTTTAAAAAAAAATGTAGGGTCAAATGCATATTTTAAATAAATTTATACAGAAAAAAATGCATTTATAAAATTAAAAATGCAATTGGTATGCTCTAATTACTAGGATTCATTATAAAAAGCTCTAGTATATAGTATTGGTTTTGCCATGCTACTTTAAAGATTGTTTTTTTTTTGTGTTGACTTTCATAAAATTTTTTTAACAGCTAATTAATTACAAGTGTTCAAATAATATTTTCTGCGAACCCCGAACACAGAAACCAAAATTGGCAAATAGAAACATGTTTTTTTGTTGAATATTAGAGAATTTATAATATATAACCAACTGCACAAAAAAGACCCTTTTAATTTAGATGCAAAATTTTTTTAAAGGGGAGTATCTGTCCCCCTCTATCCAACCCCTCAAAATACTCCAATAATGTGTGCATACGCAAATAGCGATCTTAATGAGTGCTGTGTATTGTACTACTGAAAAAAAAGGAACACGAATTTTTTGCCTGTCAAGTATTTTTTTAGCTGTAATATAAAAACCCCTTATAAAGTTTTAATATACATATCAAAATAAAGATATGATTATGTTTACAATAGATTATAATAAATTTATCGTATAGTATTTAACCGAATTTTTTTTCGACTTTGTAAGTTTTGTCAATTTAAATATTTTTTAGCTATTATTTATAAATACCTTTACGACTTATCATAGAGATTTTTTTATTAGAGATAAGTATATGCATAACAAGATCTTTTTAAGTGCTCGTTTTTTTTCGCTTAAAAAATCTTTGCCTACGCATTTTTTGTCAGGTAAATAGTTTTTTAGCTATAATATATACAGTCCCTTACAAAGTGAACAAAAACATTTATACAAAAAAAAGTGCGCATTTTCTTTAAATAACCCACCGAGCCTCTTTTATTATTCCATTAAAAAATTTTTGATTACGTAATTTTTAGTGGCTTAACCAGGAGGAACAACCAAGGAGGGCAGTGGCCCCCTACTTTGATTATAACTGTAGCCTGAATTTATTAAAGAGGGGGGTCTTTTTATGGTTTCAAAACATACAAAAAAAATATTTTTATAAAAAGTATTTTTTTCAAATTTTTAAAAATTTTTAAAAAAAACCTAAAATGTCTTTTCATCTTGTAAAAATTATTTTTTTATGGCCCCCAGACGTAAAAAAGAACCTGGATACGCCACTGTTATTTTTGTCTGATAAATATTCTTTTAGCTATAATATATAAATCACTCTTACAAAGTAAACTATAACAATAAAAAAAGGAAATTGCGCAATTGAAATTAAAAGACCTAAAAGGGTTCTTATTTTTTAACTGAAAAACTTTTAACACGTATTTTTTGTCAGATAAATATTTTTATAGCTATAATATAAAAATACCCTTACAAAGTTAACGATAACATATAAAAAATGGGTTGTGGGCGCAAATGAAACAGAAATCTAAATGATTGTGTTCTTCCTTATAAAAAAAAAATTCTATTCGCGTTTTTTTATTTCAGGGGTATATTTTTTAGCTATAATTTTTAAATGCTCTTAGCAAGTTTTTAAAACATATTAAAATGGGGCTGTGCATAAAATAAATATATCTTACTTATTTATTGTATATTATTTTTACGAAAAAATTTTTAAACTCCTATTTTTTGTCAGGTAAATATTTTTTTAGCTACAATATATAAATACCCTTATAAAGTTTTTTAACAAGATAATATATGGCTGTGAGAGTACAAATATAGATTGACAGGATCAAAAGTTATTTTAACAAACTAAAAACTTTTTTGACGCCTATTTTCTGGCAGGTAAATATATTTTTGGCAATTATATATAAATACCCCTACAAATTCGAAGATGAAATATTATGAAAGAAGTATGAGCATTTGTAAATGTTATCATAATGTTTTCTTTGTATTGTTGTACTATTAAAAATAATTTGACTACGTTTTTTTTGCCTGGTAATTCTTTTCAATCTATAATATATAAAAACCCTTACAAAGTTAACAGTAACATATGCAAATTAGAAAAGGTACATATACATAAGCCAATCATCCTGCGTGGCGTTTTTTCGTCATCAAAAGTTGAGCATATTTTGCGCCCGAAGGGCGCAAAATATGCGCCCATTGTGCGCAAAAGCAATTTGCGCACAAATAAAATCTTTTTTTAAGTGACTCAAAAAATGAAAAAAAAATATAAAGCAAAAATGAAAAAGACAAAATT